>PVJH01020665.1:0-40260 GCA_004026705.1 Nesogale talazaci | reverse complement strand
GCAACAGAAACATGGGGGGGGGCGGGGGGGGGGGTTCCCACTGGTTCCCAGTGAGGAAGGTTGTTACCTGAAGACACGAGGTCAGGGAGGGACTGCGTTCAGTGTTAGAGCTTTTCCTCTCTTTCTGAGATGGTGCAAAGTTGAAAGGGCAAGAACCGCTTACGTTTCCATTATTCGTTTTCCCAAGGACTGGGTGGGGAGTTTGAACTGCTGACTGTGGTTCCCGGGGCCCAACACTTAACCCACAGGGCCACCGGTCTCTGTATCTGCAATATCACAAGCACGTGAAATTAGATCCTGGATATTAATATTTTTCTTACTTCTACTTATTGCCATCTGTTTTTTTTCTTTTTTTGGGGGGTGGGGGCGGGGGGCATCACTGCCTCTGGTGGTCGTGGGCGCTACCCAGTGCTGCTCCTGAGAGCCGCCACTGGATTTGAACCGCTAAGCCCACGGGCCGCAGTCCCGCACTCAACCACTTATGCTACCCGGGCTCAGCCCGCCGTCTGTTTCTAAAAACATGACTCCTCACTGTGCCTTTTAAAACCGATGTACACCCTCGAACAAACCGACACAGGTTTGTGAGTTCTGGTTTCTTAGTCTGTAAAATGGGGAGACCGACATCTGCTTCACATATTGTTGGGAGGATGGAAGAAGATTCTGAACTCCGTTGTCTGGTGCACACTATGCGCCTACTATCTGAGACACTGGGATTAAACACAACACCTTTGCAACAGTTCCGTGGGGTAGGCACCTGATGCTCATTTTAGAATTGAGGAGATCAGACAGAAAGTTACAGCCGAAGCCACACAAGCGGCAAGTGACCGGTGTCTGTCTGAGGCCTCTTTCCTGAACTTTCGGCTCTCCGAAGCCCTTTACGTCATTAAGAGTGTTGCCGTAAGTTGTCAGACGTCTTTAATTAGGTTTAAGGGGTGCACTATAGTGAGGCAGTCTAGCATAATTTGCTCTATTTAGGGATTTAAAGGTATCGTGGGGAAATAGACATCAGAGGACGCCAAATGTGTCACACACTTTGTTTTGTCTTTAACGTCACAGTCTTTTTCTTATAATGATCAATATGAAGACACGGAATTTTGGATTTCTCAGGCCAAGAAGCAGGAAAACTACAAACTTCGGAATGAGGACGTGGACATGGCGATTAAGTAAAAGCCTCTACTAAATGAGGTGGCCTACATGAGCTTCGACATAGGGTCACAGCAATTGATTTGTCAAAAACGTTATTTGTAAGAAAAGAAAGGGCCTATGGCTATGTCGGGGCCAAGCCAGCGCGAGGAGCTCAGCTGAGTGTTTCTGAGAGAGAGAACTTTGCTGTAAGATCTTGATTTTGCACAAAACCCACATCCAGAGCGTTGGGCGCAGCAACCATCGTTATGTTTTCCTCAAGAGTATCTTAATTAAAAAACGGATTTGAGAAAGGGAAGAGCCCCTTCCTTCGGAGCTGGAAATACCGTTTTCCTCACAGCTGTTCTCCTTGCTGGAACTCTCGCTAAGTTGTGGAAAGTGTTGAGAGCAGAGGTCATTGTTTGGGGGTTTCTATCGAGTGAGAAGAGATGGCTTTTGCCGTTTGGTCTGTGCTTCCCACTGCTGTGAGCTTTGGAAGGAGCTGACTCAGAAACCAGAAGATACTCACACCAGCGCGTCATTTCGGAATTAGGATTGAGTGGCAGCTCTCCCCGTTCGATGTAAACAGCTTGCAGGGAGAACTGCCATCAGAGAAGCGGCGTATGCGTTTAAGAACATTCTCCTGTATGGCATCCTGCTTTGGTTTCACATGAATCAAAATAGCTAAAAAGGAAGGAGATTCATTTTTCTTTGGTTCGGAGTTGTAAATTAGAATGCTGAATCGGGAATAATTAAATTGCGTCTCTGTTTCGGGTTTTCTTCTCAGATGCCACCGTGGCAAAAGATCACAGCTCGTGTGAAAGCCTGAATAAAATTCAAGGAGTAACATCAAGGACTTGTGAGCCCAGGAAACCGAGTTTGGCAGTGCTAATTTGTATTAAAGTTGTTGTTGCATGACAGCCGGAAAAAGATTTAATGCTTGCCACCTGAATCAAGGCACGGAACATTGGTTTCTATAACTGCCATGAATTTGAATCGAGGCCAGTATCTCTAAATTTGAAATAAACTGATACTCTGTCTTGAGAGACGATACAGGCCACTCATGTTGTGGATGGTATTTAGAAAATAGTATTTCAATTTAATTTTTTAACTCTCCATATAAATATATACATATATATCTTTGAAATGGTGAGGCTTCTCAGCGCCGTGACGTGCAGTGGTTCTTGCCGTCAGAGGCTCACCCCAGCACAGACATTCCTGCAGCCATTTATTATCCGCGCTCAGCCCAGGGTTCGCTGGGCGTTTGCACCAGGTTCCAGGTTTGGCATTGCTTCCCTTGCCACAGAGGGGCTGCTCACTTCATCAGAAAGCCATTAGCCCTCCTGACTGTCACTATGGTTCAGTGTATGACAGTCTTGCTTTAGGAATTTTGATTTTAATCCAGCCACCCTGCTGTGGCCAAACCTTAGAGCCCCCAGATGCAAAATCCATTCACATGTCTAGCACTATAAAAATGATGATGATGACAATGATTCATATTTCGCATTTGCAAAAACATCTTTCATCTGAAGAGATTTTTGTTTATGGAACATGCATCTTGAGACTACTTTATAGAGATGATTCTCAGAGTCCAATATGGAAATAAATCCACCTCCTGAGTGAAATGTGGCCACTTTTAATTATTTATAACAGGGAATGGAGTAGCCTCTCTGGTGTCTCTATGCAGAGTCTACTGAGGAACTAGATGAGTTCGGTCTTACATTGATGTTTTCGATCTTGAGTTTTATTCTTTTAAAAAAAGATATGTTCTTTCTGATTACAAAAAAACAAGCAAACTCAGAAGTTAACTGTTTTTAAGAATCTCTGGGTGCCTTTGTCAAGCAAAGAGAACTCCCTTAAGGAATTCCATAGATGTTTCTCAGGCATTTCATCTAAAGGGGGAGGAAGTACTTGGTAGTTTACTGTGTGGTTGGCAGGACCAAGACATCCCGAACACCCCTTTTCCCCCCTGAGAATGCGTATCACTTATTAGCAGTTGCTTGTTACCTTAATTTCTGCAAATGTAACTTACACAGAACCTTAAGTTAATTTAAAAGTTAAGGTAAATTAACTTTCCCTTAATTTTGCCTTAACGAATACTCCTCTAGGCTGCTGCATCTACACTTTCCTTGAAAAGACATTACTGTCACACAAGTCTGAACGAAGGGTTTAGGGAAGGCAGCCCTCTCAGTACCCAGTTCATCATCAATATCCATAAAAAATTTTGTAAAACCAAACAAAAAAAGCTTTGTATTGTGAAAATTGAAATGTTCCAAAGTTAATAGAGGGGGTACCATTGTATTCTGCGCCCCTCCTCCCCACTGACTTTACAGTCCTTACAAACAAACTAACAACATTTTATTGTGCTTTAGGTAAAAGTTTACATAACAAATTGGTTTTTGAGGTCAATAGTTCACACATGGGTTGCTCCATACCGGTATGTACTTCCTCACAGCCTCCTTCACCTGCTCAGCATACACACATATACCTGGGCAGCTATTGTTGGTGTTGCAGGATCGTGCATTGTTGAATTGATGCACGTCCTGTATCCTGGCCTACCACTCTTGTCTTCTTTGCCTTGGTCACGCGTGTGGACTTCCTCCATGTTGTTCCCTTCACCAGCATGAATGGCCTACTCCCTAGTTAGTACTTTTCCTTCCCTCGCCCTCACCTCAGGAGCCCTCATGGTACCGTAGGAGCCCTGGTGGTACTGTTGTTGTTGGGTGTCGGATGCTAACCATAGGGGCAGTGGTTCAAACCTACTAGCCTCTCTATAGGAGACAGAGGAGGCTGTCTATTTCCATAATGATTTGCAGCCTCAGAAACCCTGTATAAGGTCATTGCGAGTTGGAATTCACAAGTCAGGAGATTAGACCCCCTTCCTCTTCCTGGTCATCATCAAAGAATATTAAAGAACATTCAAGAATGTTACTTTCTGTGTGCACACTTATATTTTGTGTGTGTGCAAACCTATTTTTGACCTAATAGTGGTCATATAATATTTGCATTTGACTTGAATTAGACTTGTGTCATTCAGCTTGAACCTTTACAGAGTCATCATCCACATTGGGAATTGTTGTGATGATTCTTCATTATTCTGTATAGTTGTGTTGTAAGCCATTGCATATATATTTATGTATATAATATGTATAGAATGGACAATTAATTTATTGAAGGGCATTTAGATTATTGCTATATTTTCACGATTGGGAATAATGCTGTGAAGAACATGAGTGTGTATATATATTTGTGTGGTACTGATTTTAGGAGGGATAGCTGTGACCAGGATTGCTGAGTCTTATGTATCATGTTTCTGATTTATCTTTCTAAGGAAGTGCTATATGATTTCCCATAGTGGCTGGGATCATCCTTCATTCCTAACAACAGTGCATGACAGTTGAGTCTTCTCACAACTATTGATTGCTCTTCTTTTTTGTTTTGTTTTCTTTGTCTTGACCAATGACATTATTGTTGTCATTGCTATCTCATGATGGTTTTCATTTACATCTCCCCCGTAGTCAGTGATCAGGAGAAACTTTCCATATGTTTGTTAGCCAACTTTGGTGAAATGTCTGTTCATGTACTTTAGATTCTTTGTCTTTTGGGTTGTTGAACTGTTGGCACTGTCTGGAAGTTTTGTAATATATGTTGTTCTCCCCAATCTGTAGGTTATTTATTTATTTTTACTCTTTCGGTGAAATCTTTTGATCAGCATTGACATCTCATTTATAGTGAGTAATTTGGGTCCTTTGTGAGAGATTAACTGTTCCTGTGCAGATGAATTTACTTCTGGGGTCTGAGTTCTGTTCTGCGTCTGTTCTTGTAATAGTATCAGGCGATTTTGATTTTAATGGCTTTGGAGGAGATTCTGAGATCACAGAATGTAGGAACTCTCACCTTGTTCTTCTTCAATAATGTCTTGCTTGTCCATGTTCTCTTTCCATCTCCTCCAAAGTTGGTGGTTTGTTTTTACATCTTATTAAATAGTATCAGAATTCAGATTGGAATAGCATTATACTTATAGATTGCTTTGGGTAAAAATGACGTGTTCACATATGAAATCTTCTTATCCATGGTATAATTTTTCATTTATGCAGGTATCTGTTTCTTGCAGTCATGTTATCAGAATTTCATAATCATTGTTAGGTTTATTCTGTTGAACTGTTTTAACTATTTGTAGGTGGTACTCTTTTCCTCATTTCCCACTCTAAGTTCCTCTTGTCAGTGTTGAGCTCAAGTGGGGAATGTCCCGCCTGTGGCCACGTAAGGTCAGTGAAATCAACACCAGCTAACATCACATGCCTCACCTGCGAGAAGCCACTCCATTCATCATATTGCTGTTGCTGTTGGTGTTATTTGGTGTCATCAATTCACTTCCAGTTCATGATGCCCCTACACTGCCCAGTCCTGGGGTAGTTCCTTAAATGTTCTAGCAGTATGACCCATGAATGATGTTACAATTATCCAAATGATCCTTGTGAACTTGAGATATTATACTAATTTGCTGAAACTTTTTATTAGTTCTGGTTGTTTTCTTCTGGAATCTTTAGGGGTTTTTTTTTGTGCTTATAAGCATGCCATCTCCAGCCAGGCAGTTTTATTCTTCCTTACCAATCTGGGCACCTTTTCTTTCCCTTATTGTTCTGACTAGAACTTATAGTACAATATTGAATTTTTTTAAAGGGTGGGGTGGTAAAGACATTCTTGTCTTGTTCCTCCTATTTGAAGGGAAATGCTCCCAGTCTGTATTGATTGAGGACCTCTGAATGCAATCCTAGTCAGAGAAGCTGGCAGTGGTATGACCAAGCAACATCTAGTTCTTCTGGTCTTGTCAGAGCACTGATGTTTCTGTGGGATCCATTAGTCATTTGGACTCAATGTTTCCATATGTCTTCACTTTTCACCACTCTTCTTTCATCTAGACAGGGAGAAAGCAATAGTTGCACCTTACATGGCTGATCACAAGGTTAAAGACCTTAGTGACTACTTACCACACTAGGATGCAAATCATTCTGTGTGGGTTCTGTTATGCCAGGTCACCTAGGTCCCTAAGACAATTGTCTGAGCCTGCAGGCCCCACATCTCATTTCCTCAAGGTGTTTATGTCTAGGAAGTGGCCATAACATTATGCCCTGTATGCTCCACAGCCTTAATGGATGTGTTTGCAAGAAAAGTTAATGCCTGTGTACAAATGTCTTTGGTCCAATGTACACATGCACACACATCACTTATTTTACAATGAATATTTTGAAGTCTCTTGTATATATGTCCATAATTATGTTGACGAATTTCCTTTCTATTCTGTATTGATTATATGATTCTTTTCTTTTTTAAATTTATGTGATAGAATACATCGATTGACTTATATTAAGTTTTCCTTGCGTAACTACTGGCATGAAGTCCACAGTCATGACACATACACACATATGAATGCACTTCTATTGGCCAATATTAAGAAATTTTGCATCTATATTCATGAGGGGTATGGGTCTATAATATTTTAAATGATATCTTTGTCTGTCTTTAGTATCATTGTTGTTATGGTTTCATAGGATGAATTTGGGAGTATACATTTCTGTGTAATAAAAGTTTGAGTAGTATCGGTGGCAACTCTTCACTGAAGTTGTCTATACTGGGTCTCTGGGTTTATTTGACTCTTTAAATATCGAACTCCTCAATTTCTTTTGTTATTAATCTGTTCAGATTTTCTCTCTTGCTTTGTGTTAGTTTTGGTATGTAGAGTTTTTAGAAATTTATCCATTTATCTTAGGATTTCAGAGAGAGTAATTTTTCATAATATTTATTATGATCCTTTTGTTTCAGATGATTATATTATATAATTTCACCCAACACACTCCACATTTGATTATTTTTCTGTCCTTCCTTTGTAATTAGACCAGTAGTTTCTTAATGTTATTGATCTTTCAAAGAACTAACTTGATTCTCTCACTTTCATATGTTTGCTGTAGCATAATCTTCTCTTCTGATGACTGGTTTACTTTGTTACTCTTTTCCTGTTTGAATTATTGGATTAAAGTATTGACTCTTCCCTTTTAATTTTTTGATGTGTGTTTATCACTGCATATCGACCTCCAAACAGGGCTCTTGCTTTGTTCCAGAGGTTTTAGAATGCCTTGCTTTCATCCTTGTATTTTTCTTTTGGGTAATGCTATTTATCCCCCCGTGGTTTTTAAGCAAGGTATTTTCTTCATATGTCTTACTTACTTATCTGTTCTTTCTATTGTTGGTATCTAGGTTTATAGTGTTGTGATCACAAAAAGGCCTTTGCCTATGTCAGTGTTTTAAAGTGTATTCTGCCCTGCCTTGTGGATGACAAGAGGGTCTGTTCTGGTGCCCGAGCACACGTGGCCTTGAAGACCAAGGAGTCGCTGCTGGGTGGGGGCGCTTTCTATGTCTGCAAGGCCAAGCAAATGCTTGTGATGTTTAGGATGTCTTTGATGAGTTTCATTCTAGTTTTTCTGTCGTTTATCGAAAATTGTTAGAGTTATTCAATGATTAAAACGGAACAATCTATTTCTTTTTTTAATGCTGTTCATATTGTTTGGTGTGTTTGGTGTCATTGGCGACATAAATGTTTATTACGATTCTGTCTTGGTGAATTTACCTCTGGGTAATGCCCCCTTTTTGTCTTCTGAGGAGGATGTTATCTTAAAGTAAATTTTGTCAGAGATTAATATTGCTGGTCTTGTTCTTTTCTGGTTGCTGTTACTTGATATATATTTCCATTATTTGATTTTTATCCTTTTGTATACAGTTCTTTCCCCCATCCCACCCCAACCCAGTGAACACAGTGATGAGCTGCGATTTTCTTTTTCCTATTCAGTTACTTGGTGTCCCCCTTGGTATGTTTAACTCATTTATTGTCATTGCGATTTTTGGTGTATTTTCCATCATTTTGTTGTGCTGTGAGTCTTGTATGTGTGTATGTGTGTGTATACGTGTGTGTGTGGTGTTGACCATTTATTGGTTCCACTTGTTGTTCTATGCTGGGTTCTTTTTGTTAATGGATTTTCTTTATTGTTGTTGATTTTGTGACCACTGGGTTGTTATGATTTTATTCTTTTTTATTTTGATGAGTAGCTTCATCAATTTTGTATTTATACTAGAATTTGCATCTATCTTCCTAAGCTTAAGGTAGTGTTATCTTGTGAAATCTTGATAGGTTTTCCTTAACTACACTGCTTATTGTTCTCTCTGTGTGGTCCTTGCAGTCGTTGTTATTTACAGATCGATATTTCTGACTCCCTGTTTTCATTCTTGTACCTTTGTTTTATTTTGGAGAATTCTTTCTATTGGTTGGTATGATGTGATGTTCTCAGTGTTTAGTCCCAAGTTGCTGCCTGCTGCTGATGGTTCTCTGTTCAAAGGACTCCTTGTAATATTTTTTGCAAGCCTGGACTAGATTTCGAAAATTCCCTTTATTTCTGTTTATCTTGAAATGTCATTATTTCTGCATTGTATTTGAGGGACAGTGTTGTAGGTTATATAATTCTTTTTTAGTAATTTTTTTCCAGAGTTTTATATATGCAACCCTATTGACCTCTTGCCAACATGATTTTGGCTAATAATCAGAAGTTACTATTCTCATTTTGTTTTGTAGTTGACAGGTTACTTTTCTCCAAATGCTTTCAGGATTCTTTGTATTTGGTGTTTGAAAGTTTGACTATGGTAGGGCTTGGTGACTTTCTTTGGGGGTCTCTCCTACATGAGGTTTATCAAGCTTCTTGCAAATTTATCATCCCTTTCATGATACTAAGGAAGTTTTCTAATAACAAATATTCAACAAATTTCTGTTAATATTATTATTATTTTGTTTTATGGGCATCACTGCCCTCTGGTGGTGGGAGTAGGAGGCCCAGCCTTTGCTCCTGTGGCACTGGAATTGAACCTCCATCCCAGTGGGCCGCAGTCCCACCCACAACCACTACGCCACTGGGGCTCAGCCCTCTTTGTTATTATTATTATTAGGTTGATTTCCTCCTGTTCTGAGGTTTCAACTACATATAAGTCTTTTCTCTTTTTGTATACCATATATTGTTAAGGTGTTCATTTTTCTCTCCTTCCAAGATTACTAAACAATTAATGTCACAAGCTCTGTCCTCTATTCTTCTGATTTTGTCTTCCATTGATTCAGCTATATTCCTATGTATTTCCATTAGATCCAGTTCTGAAATTGTATTAACTTTTTGGGTTTCTAGCTGCTGTTTTTGTTTGTGTTCTAGTGATTAATTCATTTTGTTCTTGTATTGCTTTTCCTGGATTAATTATGGTTTTTGTCTGTGTTTGAAATTTATTTTTAAATTGTTTTTCTCAATTTCTCAAAGGGCCTAAATAGATCTCTTTTGAGTTCCTAATCAAGCAGTAGTACAATTACCACCACCCCCTTTTTTTTTTCACCAAGAAGAGTTTTGATCCCTTTTGTGTGGTCACTCAATGGAGCTATTTTCTCCCATTATCTGTGTGGTTTGATGATGTCTGTGACATTGTAAGGTATTTATTTATTGGGTGCAGGGGTTTTTGCTCCAGCTTTTTTTTTTTCTTTATGTCTGGGTGGGCAGGCAGGTGTACTGCTCTCATCGGCAGTCTGACTTCACCTATTTACCAACGGGCAGTCTGGTAGTTGGGCACATGAGTTAACTGCACCCGTACAGGATCTGAGGGAGAGCTTGATAGGTTTTGGCCACCATCTTATTTTGACCCATTGGTGTGGGAGCAAGTGTTGGCCCTTGCCAAGTGGATAGCGTGGCAGGTGAGTGGGGCATTGCAGAGGCACAGCATGTGTTCACTACTGCTTGTTGGGTCCAGGAGGTGTAGATAGTTGTAGGAAGCATGTTGAATCCTATTGACACTGCTGCTTGTCAGGTCGGGGGGAGGGTGGTGGTGGAGGAGGCTGCATGATGAGTGCTGGTGCATAGCCATGCACTAGAAGGCAGCGTGTGGCAATGAGAAGGATGGCATGTTCTCCCCATCATTGTTTTAGCTGTGTGATATGTAACCCTTGGGAGGATGCATTTTCAGGTGCCAGGGCCGCAGGGTGGCAGGAACCATAAGTGAGCAATGGCAATGCTAGGTCAGTGAGGAGGAGATGCAGGATGTAGTATCCATGGGAATGTATATTTCTGGGCCTGGGGGTAACTGAGTGTTTGGGGTCTGCAGGATGGGGGAAGTATGTCCATGGGCCACAGGGCAAGAGAGGGACAGTTGGAAGGGGTTCACTGGGTAGAGATGGGGTACCACAACCCTAGTCACTCAGTAGGTCAACGAGTTTCGAGAGGGAGATCCTATTTCTCTGGCTGCTAATCTCTGATGTGAAGGCCAGGATAATCCTTTCAGGTCTCGGTACCAACACAGCGTGGGAGTGGGCTATCCAGAAGTCTATTTCTCTAATGGCCATTTCATGGCTCCTCCTCACCCTATGGATCTCCAGCCTGAACAGCGAGGGACTCCTGATAATGCGTAATTCTGCCCCTGTTTTCTGTCTTCTTCCCTGCTCCACAGTCACGTGGGTCCCTGAGCGCTTGCCTGCCTCCCTGAATTTCCTTCCTGACATCTTGTTTGTGTTCTGCTCATCTTGCTTCATTCAGGAGTTGTCTATCCTCTTTCTCTGTTGTATTGAGAATTTCAGGAATTTGTTGCCAACTCTTACCCTGCCCCGCACCCCCACTTCCCCTGGGATCACAAGTTGTTGAGTCTTTAGATGATCTGGCAGTGTCCTTTCGCTTTATCTCCTATTTGCAATTTTCATTCAGTCACATCTTCCAATTATTGCTTGTTCTAACTCATCATCCTTTTATTTGATACTCAGAATTTCAAGGTTTATCATCTGCATCTGTTCCTTTTGGTTTCTTGGCTTTTGTTGTTGGTCAATGGCATGACATGTCCAACTAGACATAAGCTAGACTCCCACACTTAGTCCCTAATTGCACAGGTGCAAATGATCCTGAGCCATTTTCCCTTTAATTTTATAAGGTTTCATCTCATTTATTCCTATGGTTTTAAATAACCACCTTATGCTGGTGGCTCATTATATTTTAATTCTACTCCTATCTTTCACCCCTCATTCTGTTTTAAATTTTCCAATTTTCTAGGTATCACCTGGTTCAGGACACCTCAACCATATTTCTTATTCTGCAATAGGATATTAATTAAAATAGTGTCTTGATCTGTACTCCTTTCGTATCTAACCTCCCACCATTAAGATCTAATTTTTGTTATTTGTGCTCAGGATGTGGTAGTATTTGAGATTCCTCCTCCTCCTCCTCCTTCCATCTTGAGAATGTTAAAAAAAAAAAAAGCTGTCACTTTGAGGACTAAGATACACCCGACCCATGCCCTGGCATTTTCAGTTGACTCATTTCAAATGGGTGCAAAAGCCAGACAACCAGTAAGATGAACTGATGCATGTTCATTTTGACGGGGGCAGCACATATCGACTACAGCACAGGCTGTCGGAAGAAGGAACACATCTGTGTTGGGAGAAGGACAGCCAAAATGCTACTTAGACGAATCATGATTCTCATTGTCATCATGCTGGGCAAATAGTGTCTGCAAAAAAAGAAGAGGGCCCCCAAGAAGGGCGATGGACCCAGGGGCTGTCGCAATGGTCTCAAACACAGAAGTGATTGTGAAGAGGGGGCAGGAGCAGGCAGGGTTTCATTCTGTTGTGTGCAGGGTCGAGATGAGTTGGAATGGACTCAGCAGCATGTCAGAAGACCCTCTGCAATCGAATTCGTGTCTGAATTCCTTACACCCATCTACGGCCGAGTCCCCTGCATCTGCCTACTGTTTCCTCAGCCGAGCAATGGCCAATGGACTGTAACCATAGACTAGAAAGGGATGGAAAGAAAGTGAAAGTGAAATCACCCATTTTCCCTCTTGCTAATATCACACAGGTTGTAGAGACAGGTTCGAGAGTATTGACTAAAATAAAGCTTGTGGGTCAATAATAGCGTTTATGTATTGTTCTGTGTGACAAAAATTATTTAGAAGGTTGAAACCATACCAGAAAGAATGTGTTTCTGGGTTGGGCTGGTCAACTGGAATCATTGGTTTTATGGTATGCAAGTGTAAATGATCTTAAATGAAGATCAAAGGAGACATTTTGAAGTATATTTAGAGGAGAAAAGAACAATTTCACCCTATAGAACTATGTAAAATTGGGTAGCATATAGATATACAAAGAAATTGAAGATAATTTTTATAATTCTAAGCTAGTAATTATGGTAACAGCAAAATGAAATTGTTTTGTCTAAAATTATTTTTTCATAATTGAAAAGTATTTCCTTATGAAATATTGTATGTTTTTAGACTAGAGAAATTCTCCCATATTCTTTCTTTTTTCCCATTTTTTACCAAACAATGAATGTCAGTGGGATGGTTTTGTCAGTGGGATGGTTTGCAAGAGGAAATGATCTTTGTATATCTCCATTATTCAAGAGGGGATGGAAAATTTGAATTTAGTCATTAATTTTTTAAAACAAATAGTTTCATCTGACACTGCAAGTTATCACTTTTTTTTTGTTTCTCTATTAGTCTTAAATAAGTGAGTTACCTTTGTAAAATACAAGTAATATACCCAGTATATCTCTTATATAGTAATTTGAAATTTTTGTCAAACAAATATAAACTATAGGCTGAAACTATGAGATGTAAACTTCTATTCCTCTCCCAATGGGGCTAAAATTAATAACAGTTTCTATGTTTAGGCAATTTTAAAAGCTTATAGAATGAAATGGAATTATTAAGTGTTATATAGAAGGCCTAATTGAGAAAAACAGATTTTTAATACAATGTGTTTTATGATGTGTAATTCGCTAGCTATAGCAATACAAAATAGGTTATATGCTGCTCCATAGTCCAGAAGTGCATATTGTTTGAATGTAACCCTGACCTGTATTATAATGGCTCAATCTTACCTTGTCTATTTCCTACAATATTTTAGAGTTTTGTCTGGCATTCAATGCAGAGTGAGGATTCTTCTTCGTTCTACTCTCCAGGGCTTTTCCTTGGGGATGGGAGTGATGTGCTTATATAAATCTTGCCACATTTTTAGTGCATGAGGAAGGTAAAATGCTCGGAAAGTGTTATGTACAAATGAAAAAGGAAGAGAGGAACTCTAAGAAAGATTGGGTGTCCTTTCTAGCCACAGTTTGGTTTCATCAGTATTTGGAAATGTGGCCAAGATGAAGAACTTCTTCAATACGTATGCTTTGTGTGCCTCTAAGCCTTTCTTTTTACTGCATTTTGAATAGAAATATTTAAGGAAGGTTTTAATTTTCTTTTAATATTTACAAAGTTCTTTCCAGCGGTGCTCTTGGCAAATCTGATAACACTGGGATAACCAGAGTCCTGTTGTGTTTGTGTGTGCTTCTTATAGATGGGAATTCCTTCAACAACAACACAATAAAACAAAAATAATGTCTTTATTGTTCATTTTTAACAGAGCTTCCATTTTCCATTTGTAGGGTGAAATGGTTGACAATTATTGTCCTTAGCCATGGGAATATTTCGCAATTTTTTTCTCTGTGTCCTGAATGAGTTTCGGAAGGAATGGCTCCTGAGTTTGCAGCTTTAGTTTAGTCCTCGGTAGCCTGGCAGGAAGGAGCCTGGGTGGTCCCAGAATGGACTGTTTGACTGCTAACCCAAAGGTTGGTGGTTCAGATTCACTCGGTGGTTCCTTAGATTGGGGGGGGGGGGACATCATGAAAACATGAAGACAGTTTTACTCTGTCACATGGAGTCACTAGGAGTTGAAATTAATTTCAGAGCACCTAACAGCAACAGCAGCTACAACAACAACAACAACAATAACAACAACAACAACAACAACTTTGTAGGCATCTACTGCTTGCTCTCAGGATCCCTGGTTGCAGAGTGTTTGTGCACTGGGCTTCAGGTTCCGACACCACAGCACAAAGGTGAGGCTTTCTACTCCACTACTGAGCTCTGTCTGGTCTTGGAAACCCAAGACGCAGTTCTGCTCTGTCTTAGAGGGTCGCCATAAGTCAGAATTGACCCGATGGCAGTGAGTTACTGTCTGGTTTAATTACTAATGATTATTGCATTGAGGGAACTTTCTGACTTGACATCTAGATTGCCAACCTCTTAAGCCCTGGGAGTAACATACATTCAGATGTAAAGAATTTGAGGATGAAGTTATATGTATTCTCTCATAAAGGGAATTTAAAGAATTATGTTAATGATTATTACTTACTATTTATGGGGACCATCTGGGCATGATGTGGCAGAATACGTTTGCAGTAAGATATGTTTGCAGTCAGACCATGGCGCCCTGGTGGTGGTGTGGCTATGCGCTGGGCTATGATCACGTGATCACCAGTTGGAACCCAGCAACAGCTCCGTCGGAGAAAGACTGGGCTGTACCAATCCCATAAACAGTTGCAGAAACCCATCGGGGGTTCTCTCTAGTCAGCACTGACATGTTGGCACTGCATATTGTTAGTCTGAGGTAAATAAAACCCTTAATATATACTGCACAGGGAGGGGGAACAAGCTCCTGTAGACAGAATGGACAACAGGGGTTTTTTCATATGCCAATGTCTCATTTTTGCCACGTTAGAGCAGGGCTTGAGTGATATGTCTTGAAAGAGAGAAAAACTTCGAATCTAGAGCTTAATGAAGACTTTTCTAAATCAGAATTACACTTTTTATGGATTTGTGACTTGAAGTCATACATATAATAAGTCAGGGACCTTCATCTATTCAAATACATTGTCCACTTTAGACTGTTCCGATGCAAAACTTGACTATTTGTATTTCAAAAAGCAATCTTTTTGCTTGCTTTCTGCAGTTGAATCTAAGGGAAATTATCCTATTTATTAAAATAGTTAAACTTCTATTGGAATTTTCAGTGTAGACTTTCTGAAGTTTTTCTTCTTTTTTCATGTGTGTCAGTTAGGAATTTTGTATGAAAACCAGACAAAAGCACTGATAAGGACAAGTGGAAGAGAACTCCCAGAGTAGAATGAGTCTTCTCAGAGAAAAACAAAGGAAACAAAGTGAAAACTAAAGTACAAAAAGAAAACAGAAAAGGAACAAGTCCACAAGAAAGGGGGCACACCCCTGCGGAGAAGAGAAAGCAGAAAACACAATCTTGACATGTCCGAAATCCACATACAGTATCTAAGCAGTTGGAACAGATGTCTAGCATTCAGATCAGAAGGCAGCTGATTTCCCGACATACCTGGAAATAGCTTAGGAGGCGCTATAAAATTTGATCCTGTTATGGATTGGTGAGTGGGGACGGAGTTACACAATCAAGGAAATGCATGACTTTGAATGAGCCAGTATTCATAAAGTCCGTGGTTCTTTATATGGACACGCTCCCCCTTCTCTTGCAGACAGACTATGTTACAGTAGCTCTCCCCATCCACATGGGACATCGTGCTGAGTATTCAGAACTGTCGGTGCAAGAGAAGACTGCAGAGCCATCCGATCAGACCGCCTGGGATGTTTGACATCATTTTGAAAACATGGGTGGGAACTCCCATTTGTAATGGCTTTCATTTCTCTGATTTAGTGAAGAGGAAATGAGCAATGGTGGGTTTTGCTGTCAAGTGTGAAGATGGACCTACTTTTTGAGAAAAAGTTGGAAATGCTCTCATGCAATTCACTTTAGTCTAGCCTTACAGGCAAATTCTAATGAGGGGAAGGGAAGTGTAGGCTCTTTAATGGAAAGTTCGTGAAGCAGGTTGCTGGCCTCTACTTCCACAGTGCCTTGTGGAGCTGATGCACTGAAGAGGTGAGAAGGATGCGGATTCTCTGAGCATTAGGAAACACAGGGAGGAGGAGGAGGAAAGGAGCCCTCTGTGGGTCTTCCTGTGTACTGATGCCAGTGAAGAGGGTGAGGTATTTGTTCCATTACTCTCGTCAGGTGTATTTTTACAACGTGACCTACATCAAAAGGCAGTGCTAACCCAAATGTAAGCTGTTTCCATGAGAGCTTTGAGTTTGGGGGTCTCGGAATAGTGCCACGAGTTGTAAAAATTATTTTGAAGGTTCGTGGGAGTTCTGAAAGTTAGCAGTCCGACTGCGTGCAATTCAGGAGGAGGAGTGCCGTGGCCTTGATTGAGCCATGCTGTCAGAATGGAGTTCTTTAGCTGTAGGGTGAAAATGATTTTAGTTTATTATTATTTTTTAAGCTGGAGAGATGAATGGGGCATGCATTCATGTTTTTCACCTAGGCCAAATGGAAGACTTTGCAGTGATGTAACCCCTTAGGATGGAGAAGCTTTTCTGTGGAGCTGCCCTGCGGTGCTGAGAATAAGTTATGAATGCTGCACTGTTTCAGTGCAGAGAGCTTTGCCGGGAAGAGAGCGGTGTGCCTGGGCCCCAGCTATTGAGAAGATGCCAGTCAGGGATGAAAACGTCTTTCATGAAACTAGCTAACTTCCCTGTGACACATTACCATAAAGCAGAGAGTATTTTTAAAACCACCAGTGCGAAAATAAGCACAATACCTTTAAAAAGTAGGCACAATAGCTTTAAAAAGTTGGAAGGCATTATTTTAAAGTATGCAGGCGGAGTGACTAAAAATATATAGGTCTGTGTCAGAATTCTTTTTAGTGAATCAGCCTAAGCAGTTTCCCTCGTTTCTCTCTCTCTCCCTCTCTCTCTCTCTCTCTTTCTCTCTCTCTCTCTCCTCACAGCTCTGGATCCTTTTTGCCTTTTGGTAACAACTACAAAAGATGTCCTCTGAGACAAATGCTGGCGCATGACATCAGGACGAAGGAATGCCCAGCCTAGCCCAGCATGTTTTAAAGTATCAGCTGCATAAAAAAAAAAAAAAAAGTTACATTTCCTAGGATGGATTTAAAAAAAAAATGAAGCCTGATCCCAGAGAGGGGGCAGGGGTCAAGTTCATATAGTGACAGATTTTTGTTGTTGTTGCTATTATTTCTAGTGATCAACGATATCGAAATTAAAATGGGATTTTGAACAGTAGTAATAGCAGTGTTCCCATATAAGGGAAAATGTGCTTCAGTCCTTGCAAGGGCAACAACTTGTTGTGATTTGTAACAATCACAATAATAAGTTAGCCTAAAACTAGTGGTCAATTTTAAATACTGAGTCTTATCTTTGACTTTAGACAATATAATTCTGTCTATTTTAAAGGCTGTTAAATGAGTGTCAGAAATAATTTCCATTTCTTTTTGTCCTTAATACCACAATTGACTTTGGAACATCTTAATGATGTTTCCTACACGTGGATAAAATGCATAGTAACTAAAATAACAACTAATCATTTTGTCAGGGTTTAGCTTATATAAAAACATGTTTCTTTTCCTCCAAAACATCAAGATCCTTGTAAAATTATTATTAACTTTCACTCTGGTCCTATAGCTGTGGAAGATATAGAAACTTCGGGGGAAAAATTTTTTTTTTTACAGCACCAGTTGCTGACCTCTTGTTGCTGAACTGAGTTGGACTCCTGGTCAGTTTGTGGGACACAGTAGCCCTGCTTCATTGGGTGCCCTCTTTAGGAAAGTAGACGTTTCCTCTTTTTCTCTGGAGCAGCTGGTAGGTTCAAAACTCTCACCTTGGGGTGAGCAGCTGACTGCTTAACCACTGTGTCACTGGAGTTACTTTTTGAAAGAATAGTTGGTAGAATGTATCCAAAGGACAATATGCAAAAATAATCTAATCAAAGTTGCAGAGCCATGGGATCGACGACTTACAATATGTTTAAGATTTATAATCTCTGAATATTTTGACTTTCCTCCAGTAAATGATGGCAATGAAAGAGATGCCAAGCTGTTTACATTAAGAAAGGTGTTTACAGATCAGAGGATTTCTGTTTACACTAAAAGCAAAAACATGAAGGTGAACTGAGAAAAGCAACTGGGTCGCCTAGATTTAACTCACTGGAATTTTTTATCCTGTGATAGTTCCTAAGCAGAAAAGGAGAGCTGGGGGGAGGGGGAGGCAGGGTTTGCACACTTCACTACACCTCCGTGTCTGAGTTGACTCATGTCAGTGAAAGGTGAGTTTTGTCTTCTTCTTATAGGTATGTGTCTTTTGGAAATTGAACTATTAGAAATGACAAGAAAATGATGGACCTGGACAGACCTTTTACTGTGCTGTGTGTCTGGGACACACACTCACTAATGGCTTCCTCTTGGGGGCAGGGACACAGCTGCCTGAGTCATAGAACAAAGTGAGGGAGATTTTGTAAATGCAGAGCACAAAGCCAATAACTTCAATATACTTTTGAACACTTTGTCTAATTAAACTGTGGGTTGAAGACATATTACATTGCTCAATTGCCACCACCTCTTTTACTTGCCCTTCTCCTAGTAGGTTTTTCTGCTAGAGAATTTCTCTGCCACATGTATACGATTATATTTTTTATAGATAGGTTATACATCACATGGAATTTATAGCAATTCACATACTTAGTATTGCCTTACTCATTGGATATAGTCAATGTTGTAATCACATAACTGAAAAACAAAGCAAAACCAAAACACTCCATAAGATGACCTTTCTTGCATTCTGTAGCAGTTTTTCATCAAAGTAAAAAATTGTATATCTTCTTCAACTCTTCAGCTCAATCAAATAATATTCTGTAGTATTTTTCAGTAATACGAAAGCCTGCATCCTATATGTCAGCCGTGATTGGCTAAGATCAGATAAGTAAGGAACATGAATCATCTGTGAACATGCTGGATACATAGTAGGTGTTGAGAAAATATCACAAAAGAAAAAGAAAACGGATATGAAAAAATAGAACATGGGCTAGAGGATAAAAAGACTTTATCATTTGCATGGAATAAAATGGTTTAAGTAATCAGGAATACTTTCTAGCTATATTTGAACCTTAGAACAAGGATGAAGCCATTAATAACTGAGTCCACTTATTCAAAGTTGGTTATCTACACAAAAATAAGGATTTCATTTGCTCTTTGCTTAAGTGGAAAAACACTCTTTCTTTCTAGTTGCTAAATAAGCATTCTTCTGACAGACTTGGTAAAGGATGTCTTAAATAGGAAGTTGAGTGCCAGGAATCTCAGGTTGTAGATCAGATGGTCTCGAGAGTCGTGACCTGTGCGTGGATGTACTACACATGTGACAGTAATGAAACAGAAAGTGAAATGTATTCAGTTGTTTTCTTCCACTTAGAAACTGTTGAGTCATCAAATTAAAGAAACTTGAGACCTTCGTAGTCTATTGACCTAACAGGTACTTTTCAAAGGAATATTCTAGCTTTCATTTATGAATTTGGATTTAATTTTCTCTCCTTGAAGCTAATGGAGAGACCCAGCATCTTCTACCTCTCCTCTGGTTGAAAAGAAAATAATTGTTCATCTATCTCTAGATAGGCAAGATGGCCAGGAATTTTCATGTGATTTCTGTCGTTAAGAATATTAAACAGACCTTTTAGGTAATCTGTAGCCATGATGATCGGCTTTCGTGCAGGTAAATTGGTCCTCTCATTTGAGTCTTTTCTCACCTCTATTCAGTGAGACCAACTGCATGAGGTAGAGGCTTACTAGACGACAACTTGTTTCCAGGGAGCTTATGGTTCAAGAATTACTTAAGACAACAGTGGTTCTCAACCTTCCTAATGCCATGAATGACCCTTTAATACAGTTCTTCATGTTGGTGACAGCCCCCCACCTCCAGCCATAAATTTTTTTTTGTTGCTGCTTCCTAACTGTAGTTTTCTACTGTTATGAATCAGGCAACCCTTGTGAAAAGGTCATTTGACCCCCAAAGGGGTCACGACCCACAGGTTGAGAAACACTGACTTAAGAGAATGAAGCCATTACTTGCCAGGATGATGTATTATGTCCACAAAATTGTCATGAGAAATTAAAAGCCAGACTTTTGCTATAAGATGGTAAAAGTAGTTTAACCTGAGACTGGAATCTGCTTGATCAGATTTTAGAGCCACTAGTTCTTTGACGTTTGGTTCATGTCACAAAAACCCACTAGAAAAAATTTTAAAAATGGAACTAAAAGCATGTTAAATGATCCATTATATTTAAAAGGAAAGGCCAAAAAAGGAAAGCTGAGAGGAAGTTTTGATTTTTGAGAAGATAAATTTTCTTGGAACAAATTTAAGATGCTGTGCTGTATGCAGAAGAATATAGAGTTGGGAATCAGAGGTAGGGTCATTAACTACTCACGGTATGAGGGGACCAGCCCCACCCCCCAACAAAGCAAAAATGGAAAAAGCTCTGCTGGGCAGAGCTTTCTTAGAAATCATTTTCTCCCCAGGTGAGCATGGAGAGAATTTGCTCTGAGTTAGTGCACCCAGTGGCATCCCCTGGGAAGGTTGTCTCTGGTCACAGTGAATTTTTTCATACAAGCACTTTTATTAGAACCTCAGTTTTTTTTGTGGGATGGACAATTTAAGAGAACTGCATGCAACTATGAAATTTTGTTTCCTGCTTGGGAAAAATGCCTCAGAAGCTGTTATGATGTTGAACACATCTTACAAGGGCAGCGCTATGGGGAAATCTCAAGTGTGGGAGTGGTTTTCTCATTTTATAAAAGGGGAAATGTTGCTTGATGACAAACCTCATTCCTCAACTTTCCAAATGGACAAAAATGTCAACAAAATCGAGCACCTTTGCACGAAGACCTAGATGAAGACCACTGAAGTGATGGGGAAGTTATCTGGGCTTCCTTAGAGTTTGGTTCTGTGAATTTTAATGGATGATTTGGGAATGAGAAGGATTGCTGAAAAATTTGTGCCTCAGGTTCTGACCAGGAAAAAAAGCATCTAGTGGAAACATGTTGTGTTTTGAAAGAACAGTGCCTACATGACCCAGACTTTTTTCCCAAGGTCATTGCTGGTGACAAGACATGGTGCTATCCTTACCACCCAGAAAGCAAACATCAATCTGTCAAGCCATTGGAAGAAGCCATCATCATCTTGCCAGCCACCCCCCCCCAAAAAAAAAACCCTCATCAAATGAAATCAAAGATTCAGATGATGCTCATTTGTATTTTTTGATGTGGGGGGTGGGGGATAGTAGTGCCTTTGGAGTTCATTCCACCAGGTTAGGCTGTTAATCAAACTTTCTATTTAGAGGTTCTGAAAAGATTGCGTAACAATGTGAGACAAAAAAGGCCTGATTTGTGGCAGATGGGGAACCAGTTTTGCCACCACGACAGTGCACCTGCTCACACAACCATCTCAGTGTGCCAGTTTCGGGCAAAAAAACAGGCATGCCTCTCTTGTCCACTCACCTGATTCACCTGACCTGGCTCCATATGACCTTTATTTGCTTCCTCGAATGAGAGGGAAGAGAGACATGAGAGGACAGCAATGTGCCGATGGAGAAGAGGTGAAGAAATAAATGAGGGAGGTGCTGGCAGCCATCCAAACAGATGAGTTTGAGGAATGTTTCCAAGAATGGAATTGCAGATTTGACAAATGTATCAGGTGGAATGGGAGTACTTTGAAGGTGATAAGGTTGTTTTGTAAAAAACATTTAAATACATAGCTTTGAAAAAAATCCAATTTTTTTAGAACCCCTCTTATGAAGCTAGCTCAGCCTTGCTTGTTCAAAGGGAGGAGGACAGGAAGCCCCTAATTCTCAAGATCAAATAACAGGCTTTCAGGAGTGATTATAGCCCAACATAAAGAATATGAAAATCCTCATAACTTGAATAATAAACAAAATAGCGATAAACATAAAAGTTGGAAAATTGCCTAATATTTAATTTTGTTTGGATTAAAGACAACATCCATAGAGGCATCTTTTCAATCAAACAAGATATCCCTTTGGGAAAATCAACTGCAAAAGACCTTTTTAAAGTGTTCGGATGAGGGGCTGAGCCCTGGTGGCGTAGTGGTTGTGCACGGGACTGTGGCCCACTGCGATGGAGGTTCAATTCCAGCAGCGGCTCCAGAGGAGCAAAGGCTGGGCCTCCTACTCCCACCACCAGAGGGCAGGGATGCCCAAAAAACAGACAAACAAAACCCAAAAGGGTTAGGATGCAAAACTTATTGGAAATATAAGCAATATCATGAAATAGAATTTGTTTCATTTGTTAAAGGGGAAATGGATTCATCTTATAAATGTTCACCACATTATCATTTTAAAAATTAAAAGAAGAGATTTAGAAAGTTGATAAAGTTAAAAAAGTAAAAGAATTGAGAAGACGATTTCAAAGGGAAACCTGAGAAAACAAACGTGTTCTGATGAAAAAATGCAAGCCCTGGCAACTAGAAAATCGAAAGGGAGCACCCTTTGACATTTCTCAGGCTAAAATAGCTGAAGAAAAAACTCAAGCTTGGAGTTGCAGTATTGAAGGATTCTATAGACTATTAAGCAGCATCATGATAGAAGAGGAAAATAGAGAGGTTGTGAAGGGTTTTAATTTTACTTCCCATGGAAGCAGCAGGCAAGAAATCAAATGACATGTTTAAATATTGGGCAAAAGACTTGTTAAAATGTGTTGACAAAGCAAAGGCGTCACACTTGAGGTCTACAATACACTTGACCTAAGTCATGATCTTCTCAGTAATCTCAGTGCATGAAAGAATTGGATAATATTGCATGACAAATGAACTATGTGCTGGTGAAGAATATTGAATATACCATGGATTTCCAGAAGAAGGAACAAAGTAAGTTGAGAAAAGTATATCTAGAATGCTCCTTAAAAGAGAGAATGTTAACATTTTATCTTACTTTCTTTGGATAAGTCTTTTGAAGTGATCATCTCCCGGACAGGAATATCATGCTTGGTAAAATAGAGGGGCAGCACAAAAGTGACAGTCGAATGATCTGATTGGTATAGTGCCTGTAACTGTGGGCTCAAACAGCAACGTTTGTGAGACTGGTGTAGGCTCTGACCATAGTTCATCTTACTCTCTGTCAGAACCAGTTATACTTTAAACCAAATAAAATTTGTTTCTTACTAAACATACAAACTCACTGCTATAGAGTCCCTCCCGACGAGAGGGACCTTTCCAGGGAAGGGTAGACTTGCCTTTGTGAGTCCAAGACTGTAACTGTGGATAGGAGGAGGAGAAAACCGCGTCTTTCTCAAACTGCAGACCTTGTGGGTCGCAGACCAATGCTCCACTCTTTTTTTTTTCTTCCTACAGACACTATTAAGTCCAGGAAGTTGTCATTTAGCCAAAGTATTAGTTTCCAGTTTTCCCTTCGTGGGACCCTACCAGAGTGCCTTCATTGTTTCTGATTTGTACTATTTCTAGCTGACTAGTAGTTTTAGACTCAGCCTAGTATTTCTTTCAGAATTGTTTGTGTAACTATCCATTTTTGCTGGTGGGTTTGACCAGGAGGATCACAGCCTAACGCATAACTCCTGCGCCACCCCGTATATTTCTCTCAGCTCGCACCTGCTGGGTTCAAGCTGCCAGTCTTCTGGACAGCAGCTGGCCCTTCACCACCCCATGACTTGGGCTTCTACGATCACCTCTAGGGTATATTTAATCTCCCAACCACCTAACATTTTTTTAATAAAAGCAGCAGATTGCTGCCCTTACGTTAAAGCAACCCTGGAGGATGGTGATTCGCAACCTCTGGGTCCCGACCCCTTTGGGGGGTTGAGCGATCCTTTCACAGGGGTTGCCCACTTCATAACAGTAGCAAAATGATAATTATGAGGAAGCAATGAAAATAATTTTATAGGAGGGCGGGCGTTCAGCGCAACATGAGGGATTGCAGGAAAGGGTCGTGGCGTTAGCAAGGTTGAGAACCCCTGCTGTAGGATACAGTAAACCAGCTGTGGTGGGTTTCCCAAACTGTAACTCATAGTAGGAGCAGAAAGCGCAGTCTTTCTCCCCTGGAGTGGTGGGGCCACTGACCTTGTGGTTTCAGCCCAAGGCGTGACCATTAGGCCATCAGGACTCCTGAGTCTTTCTAACGAAGACTCTTTAATCCTAGGTTTCCCTCTAGACGAATGTATTTTATGACTCTCTTTAAGAAACCCATAGGTACAACATATGTAGAATTTTCTTCTAACACCTGTTTGTTCTGTAAGTCTTTATAGAGTCACTGAGCAGGGTACTAGAAATTTCACATGCACTATTAGGTGCTGTCAAACAGGTTCTGCCTGCCGTGTAAGATCTCTTAGTTCAAGTGGAGCAACGGGGGTGGGGTGGGGCGGTGGGTTAATGGTGGGCTGCCAACAGCAAGGGTGGAGTTTCAAACCTACCAAGCCTACCCCCCCCTGAGGAAACTGAGGCTGTCTGCTCCCTCGGAGAGTTACAGTTTTGGAAATCCTATGGAAACTTGCTGTGAGCTGGAACGGTCATCATAGCAGCGGGTTTGGGTGTGGGGAGTGGGGAGAGAGAGATGTGTAAATTAGCAACTGGGAAGCCATGTAATTGATCTGTTCTGTGGAAGAGACAGACACGGGATGATTTGGTACAATTGTTTACAGCCTAGTCCAGAATATGAAAATAATTGGGTGGACTTGATAAGTAAATATTTGTTGAGTGAGTGAATGTGTAGATTAGCCATCAATTTATTATGTTTATAATGCCTATTATTAAGTTGCTATAATTATTTTAAAAGTCTACAGCATAATAGGAAATATTCCAATTATTAAAAATGTAGAATAATAAGCACAAACAATGCTTCTTGATAATTAAAATTTTTCAATTGGGTTAATAAGACTCCATGTAATCCTTTACTTAAAGTTAAGTAAATTGGAATGCTACCATTTTCCCCATTTCCCTTATTGCCTATTTTTAGAATTTCTCAGGAACACTGGAAGGCTAATCTAGTAGGGGGAAAAATAAACTTGAAGTGAAATGACCTATAAAAATTCCGAAAACCCAGATTGCGTTTTTTTTTCCTAAGCAACTTCCAAATCCATATGGATTCAAGACTTGTGTTGGGTCAGGATAAATGAGAGAAGTTTATTTCTACATGTGACCATCTATAGGTACAAACATGATCATTTTGTCATAAAGATTTCATGTGTTGGTTTTCCTCGGAAATCCCACTTGAGGCTGCCATTCCAACAGAGCCAGGGCTCATGTGACATGTCAACTTCCTCTTTGATTCCTTTGGAGGTCTTCTTTCTAGAAGAATCAAGATTCTCTAGCTGAAAGATTCTTGCCTACTTCCTTGGTAAACTGTCCTGTTGTGCTTACTTTTCTGCCTATTTAATTTTCTTTCCCCAACAAGACTAGCAGCATCTTTCTTTCTATATTACCATACAAGGCACCAATCTCTTGGACCCCGTGTGAAGGCAGTGGAGACTAAATTTAGGTAGAATTTCTTTCTTGCTCTCTAAAGCCATAAAAATAACACACATTATGTCTATCTCAAAAAATCAAATTCACTGCTGTTGAGTCATTTTCGACCCATATGGGATAGGCTAGACCTGCGTCAGTGGCTTTCAGAGCCTGTTATTCTCTATGACAGTAGACAGCTCCTCATCTTTTGCCTGTGGAGCAGCTGATAGTTTGGAACTGCTGAACTTGTAATTAGTAGCCAAAGGTTTAACCACTGTGCCCCCAGGGCTGCCCTTTATATCTAGATGACAAATATATCAATGACAGATACTTTGTTTCTTCCTTTGCAAAACTCGTAGCATAACCCCATGACTAGTTCAACGCCTTTTGATTCCATTGTAAATCCTATCCCCTAGATGGAACAATGTAGAATACATTTAAAGATTAATTTAAAGTAGATTAATACCTGGTCTTACAGTAAGGCATGTATTGCTTTGGTTATTTTTATTGTGCCTTACATATCTAACACTCAACTGAGTCAATTCAGAAATCTGAGTTTGTCAGCACTCACAGGGCAGGTTTTCTCTCTTGGTGGACTTATGCTAAGCACCTTCAAGAGGCTTGTAAAACCAAATGATTCATTTACAATGAGGAATACTATCAGCCAGATGGAAGCCTGTGTTAGCAAGTATGGAGCCTTCTTTTCCTTCATGGAGAGCCAGCTCACACTCAGAAGGGGCTCAGTGAGCCTGGGTGAAGAATGAGGTGGCTGCCTGAGTCAGACTGTGATGGCCTGGTACCACCCTATGTGGGGTCAGTGGAATTGGTGCCACCCTATGTACATGGTGGGGTCAGTGGGATTGGACACCTCAAAGTCCACATGCTGAGCTTCCTTCTGTGTGAACAGTGCATGCAAGGATTTGTTTCCCATTGTCTAAGTGCCTGTGGTCAAGGAGTCCTTTTCTGAGTGTTAGGCTCTTTCTTTATGAATCAGCCCTTGAAGGCATGGCTGCCATTCTATTTAAGAAGACTTGGCCCAGCCAAGAAATGTCCTAGGTCAGATTAATTTTCAGGTGATTCGCATTACTGAGGGACCTTCTCATATGATGACAGTCAGCAGGGATGAATTGCTCTTAATGAAAGAAAGAATAGGAAGTGTCCTTAAAAACTAACAAATAAATAAGTGATTTCATGATAGGAAGGAGAACTCTGCCCTGACTGCAGTTTCAGTGATGACCAGACTGGTGTGGGGAGTGTTCAAACAGGAAGCTTGAGGTATGGAACTGGTATGGGAAGCAAAGTGATGGTTGTGTTGGGACTGAAGGATTTGAATTGATGTTAGTATATCAAACTGAAAAGGCCGATTGGTCCATAAAGAGCTGGAGTTTGTGTGGAAGGGTGGTCCTATGGTCACAGTGCAGTGACTCGCTGGTGAGAAGGGTGAGTGCAGGAAAAGCAGAGACTGCGCGCAGCACAGTCACCCGAGCTTTCCTGACGACGGATGAAGAGCAGGGGGAGCACCCTCAAGTAGGGGGAGACACTGCAGAGGAACATGTCATGGAATGCAGCCACGTTGTCTGTTTTACGTAGAGCTAGGAGATTTAAGGAGTGACATATTGAAGAGGAAAATACAATTAAATGCACAAAAGGGAAAAATGAAAAATAACTAGAAATGGCCACTGAGTTTCATGTAGGACAATAAACACACTGCCATCAAATCCATGCTGACTTCTAGTGACTCCAGAGGACAGGGTTAAAGTGCCCCCGTGAGTTTCAGAGACTGTAACTTTTTATAGGAGTAGAATGCCCCTTCCTTTTTTCCCAAGGAGCTGCAAGTGGCTTTGAACAATTGATTTTGCAGTTAGCGTCCCAGTGGGTAGCCTCTATTCCACCCACTGCTATCAAGTTAATTCCAATGCATAGGAACCTAGTCAAACAGAGAAGCATTGTCCTCTTGGTGTTTCTAAGGCGTGACTCTTTCTGGGGGTAGGATGTCTTATCTTTCTCTGAGGGAGTAGCTGGTTTTGAACTGCTGATCTTGCAGTTGTAGTCCAGTGTCTAAGCCACCATACTACTGGGACTTTTTAATGTAGG
This sequence comes from Nesogale talazaci, assembly GCA_004026705.1. Classification (NCBI taxonomy): domain Eukaryota; kingdom Metazoa; phylum Chordata; class Mammalia; order Afrosoricida; family Tenrecidae; genus Nesogale; species Nesogale talazaci. The sequence goes on along the minus strand of PVJH01020665.1, from coordinate 12,833 downwards.
GCAATAGATTAGCTTATTTAATATTTTGTATGTTTTATATGAGTTAGTTCAGTTATGGGCTATTTACTGTACTTTTTGGACCATAAACCATACCAGACCATAAGACACACTCTGCTTTTAGAGCAGAAAAATAAGAAAAAAATATTCTGAATCAAATGGTAGCAGTATACTAAAATGTTCTGGAATACCACACCTTTGAAACATAAGACGCACCTTTGTTTTCCCCCAACGTGGGAGGTGGGGGGAGTGCCTCTGATGGTCCAAAAAATACAGCATCTTTTGAGAAGTGGGAACCCTGGACTCCACAAAAACTTTTGTGGTTTCTCTTTCTCATAAAAGGATTATTTATGAGCCCCAATGGCATAGTGGTTGAGTGCGGGACTTTGGCCCAGTGGGTTGGCAGTTCAAATCCAGCAGCAGCTCTCCAGGAGCAAGGCTGGGCCTCCTACTCCCACCAGAGGGCAGTGATGTCCCCCCAAAAGGATTATTCTCCCCAGTCAATTTTCATTGAGCTTGAGTTTTATCTCTGAATTAGCAGAAATAAAGTAAAATTATATACCAGCATCAGAAAAAATATAGGAAGGTGCTGGTTCATCTTCATTGGTCCGCAGATACAATCAAAATTCTACTTGGTAAAATGGTAGCATGAAAGTCTGTCTAGTTCTTTTCTGACATTATCAGATGGTCTGTTTAATTAAGCACTTTTGCTGACCAAAACAGGATCCTAGCTTATCATAGCCCGGAAGGAATTTGAAGTGGAGGATTTTAAAGCCAAATTAATCACCTTCTGCCCCAGGGAAAGGGAACCAGAAGATTTGCAGAGGTAGCCTCCTCTGAGTTTTCGAGTTAAAGAGCTGCAAGAGCGCTATGTGTTCTCTGGAGAAGGATGGGGCAGGAGGGTGGATGACGAATTGGTGGTAGCTATTTATTTTTTGTTTCAAATACAGGATTATAAATTCATTGAATTCTACAAATATGAAAATACTTATATTTACATGTAAAGGCATACTGTTTTGGAAAAATGTATGGTAAATACATTTGGGATTCCACAGTACTTCACTACTCTCTGTTAGAACAAATACTTGCAAATTGCTTTCCTATATATGAGTATGAGATTTGTAGACTACAGAACAAAGGATTAAAATAGATGACTATTGTCCATCCCTATATTTTAGCAAAGGATAAAAATAAAAATGATTAAAACTATGGCAACTAATTATTCCAACTCTTATAAATTTCTGGTTGAAGCACACAAATATTTTTTTATGTCTAGGAAATGTTAATGAAAATGAATAAAAAATGATGTGCTATAAGAGGAAAAGTAATTTTTGATGATTTTTAGGCCGTAACAGTTATTGAGACAATACTTTTTTTAAAAAAGGATAATCATTCAAATAGACACTTGTTTTGGGTATTTAAGCACTTTGCGTTCCTTGAATTGAGCACCTCTCTTTGGAACAAATATCACTGTACTCATGAAGCAAACAACTCAGGCCAGGAGAGAAATGCAATGGTTTTAAGAGGAAACTGAAGCAGGAGGCAGCTTACTGCAGTCAAAGAAAGAACAAGCTCAAACCTGGGCTGATTCTTTAACCCTTCCAAGCCCCAGATTATTACCTGCAAATTGGAAATAATACCCAGAGCTGCTATAAGACTAACATGTGAATATACATCTATGTATTTCTCCAATTATTTTTGTTGACTTTCCGGTCTTACTGCTCTAACTTCTTCCCCGGGCACCTTCAGTGTGCATCATCTGAGTTCTCGCATCTGCTCTGACAAGTGCCAACCTCAGGAGAAACGCAGTTCATCTTTGAGCCAGAGTGTCCACCGACCTGCTGGGCATCTTCAGGAGATGCACAGCCTTTCCAAATAAGCTGGTCTCATTCCTTCCTTCCTCCTTCTCGTTCTCTGACCTCGTCCATGGTAGATGCACCCATGCATCCATTCACACGCCGTTCTGTTCCTCTCCCTATCCTGCTTCTGCCTCCTGTTTGCTCTTTGGTTTGTGTGCTCTGCTTGTTTCTCGTCCCTAGAGCCATCTTTCCTTGAGATAAAGGGAAAGCCTCTTTCTTCTTTCTTCCCACATCACTTCCTGTTGGAAAACTGTCACTGACACCCTCTTGTGAACAGAGTGAAGTCAGCTTGCCTATCTTGCTAGATAAGGTCTTTCACAATTTGATTGTATCTAATTTCCCACTTATTATTTTCGGTTCTTTTTTCCACCCATTAGGATCAAGTGTTACTGATCCCTAAACTCTTGAAAGCCCTTCATCATTTTCTCCCTTTTGACTTAGACTGTGACCCCTGCCTCCTTTCACCATTAGCCCAACCACCTCCTCTAAGGAAGAACAGAAATGTCAGTTCTATGTAAAAACCTGCTCACCACAACTTTGCCCCATATCCAGAGAGTAGCAATTCCTTCTCCAGTTCCTTGTTTTCATCCACCCGGTTACAGCCTGTCTTAGACTCTGTCCCTGTCTCTTTCCATCGTTGAACTGTCTATTCTGTCTCTGATGGCTGGAACTCCGTCCTTTGAATGCTTGAATTGAAAGTGTTCCACTTATGACCAAGAGTGGGCAGTTCACTTTAAATTTGCTTTCAAGGTTTATTCTTTTTGTTCTTGAATTTCAGTCATTGACTGTGGAAAAAAGAAAAAAATATATAGTTGAACTTTCCTCTACTCAATTTACATCAGTAATACTGTTTGGGATTACATAAGGATTATTATAAATGTTACATTCCTTGTTGAACATAGTTGCATTTTGTAGATGATGATCCGGAACATATTTTTTCTCCTGAATACTTTATTTCTATTAAATGTATGTGTTTTTTCTAATTATTTCCCTTGATTTTTTTTGTTTTTATTTGGGGGGAGGGGGCATCACTGCCTTTGGTGGTTGTGGGAGCTACCCAGGAGAGCCGCCCCTGGATTTGAACCGCCAAGCCCGTGGGCTGCAGTCCCACACTCAACCACTTACACCACCGGGGCTCAGCCCCTCTTGATATTTTTTTGAAGCAGGACTCATTTTAACTAGATCTTTGTTTTAAAGATGCTCTAAAAAGAGTGCACATTTGGAAGAAGGATCTTTTAATGATATATTCCTGACCAATAAATCAATTCCTCTTTTTTTCCCTCAAACTTATTTAGCTTACCTTTCTGCTGCTTGTGATAAAAACTACCCTGAACAATACACTTAGAATATGACCCACACAGCCTACGTGCTGGAGAGTTCACTAGGAGTAAAACTCCGTCTCCCATGTATGGGCAGTGGGTTGGTGTGAAAGACAGGAAAGCCCAGAGGGAGCACAGGGTATAAGGAAGGCTGTGATTGGCTTCTCCACAAAGCTATCCAGCATGGCAAGGAGGGAACCCATCACGCTGTGCAGGGGGATGGAGGGGGTGACTCTCTTCTGTGCTTACAGAATGAGTTGATGATGACTAAGTCTAGTGTCAACCACCTCTGAATTAAAATAATTTCACCTGCTTGGGGCCAGGTTAGACAAATGTGGATGATTTGTGATCTATTTAAACATGTTCTCTATCAGATGTTTAGTAAGCCAGTTGGTGTTCAGCTGATTCTAAATTATGACAACCCCTGGTGTGTCAGGCTTGAATTTTACTCTGTAGGGTTTTTCAATGGCTGGGTTTTTGGAAATAGATCACCACATCTTTCTTCTGCAGTGTCTGTGTGTGTGTGCTTGCATCTGAGCCTATTAATCGTTGGCACCATCCACTTTTCATGTCTGATGCTCGAATGCATTTGAAATGGACACCATTCCAGGGCTCAGATGCTGGTTTCCCGTGGTCCTTTTTTCAGTCACTGTGTTTCCCTCATGCTGCGTTATATTTCATTACCAAGATGAACTCTGTGTGGCAGCTCCTTCCTTGAGGATACCCAATAAAACAAGGGTACCTCTGGAATTCTGTGTGTGTATTTATGTTAGAGACGCAGATTTTGTGAGTTGTTACACTTCTGCTGCAAGTATATGAGGGGAAGTTCAAACTTCAATTAGTTGAGTTTATGGAGCACTGACAGTGGAGGGCAATATATGAAGCATGTAGAAAGTGACAGAGGAAATAGGAAAGAGTCTTTACTCATATTGAGTTTATAATCTAATGGAATGAATACAAATGGAGATACATGATAACAGATAAAATAAACATAAAAGCATAGTCATAACCAGTTACAGATGGATAGAGATATCTGCACAAGTACTATGGAGTTGGGAAAATGATTGTGATGACTGTTGTCAGGCGGAGTAAGTAAGAAACTGTTTTAATACAGACATAAAACCTGGACTAAAAATATTAAGACCAGGAAAGGCAAGGATTGGAGTGAGGGAAATCATTCTGAAAGAAATGAAAATAGAGGAGGTAGGCAGGCTATTTGAGTATGGCAATAAGGTTTGCCTGAAGAGCTGACTTTAGTAAGACATACATTCCTCTGGGATGTCAATTGTACTAGAGTAAGATAACCCTTCTGACAACCAGCTTCACATGTTAGTGACTTAATATATTAAAAGGTAACTTCCTACATCAGATCCAAAGGGATTTCGTAAGTATATGGGTGGTGGTGGTGGTGGTGCTATTGATGTCTTTCCTCTATGCAGCAATTTAGAACCTCGGTTCACTACTTGTGTTTTTGCTCCTGGAATCTTCCTCTAGTTTCCAAGAATCTTTTTCATTCAATTGGTACATGGGACAAGAATGAAGGGTTACCTCGAGCATGGCATATATGGTCTCAACTGGATCTAATCCTGCCGACAACTCCCTAAACAGAAGAACTCAGACCCATGGCGCCAGGAGGGAAAATGTTTGGGTTCGGGGAAATACAAAGCAATCTCTTGCTATTACTTTTATGCTAACATCTTCCAGGAACAAGATTGCCTCCATTTTTTTTTTTAAACAAAGGTTTATTTCAATCTCTTCTATTTGCTTAGTAAGTTTCCGTTTCCTGTTGTCACCTCAGACTAACCTCCCTTCTACCCTGGCTTTATTATTTATTTTTTTTATCAATAACTTTTTTAGTCTTCTGTTCCATTGGCAAGTTACCTTGAAGTCACTGCTAACCTGTTTCTCTTCTTTGATCTCTCTGAGTGTTCCTTGAGAATGTCCCTTCTATTTGTTCTTGCGTTTCTCCTTCTAGCTTATCCACACTATTGACCTTGACCTCATCTTCTAAAGCTTGAGCTACCAAGAATTCTCCCTGAATAAATAATAGATGCATCATCATAAGTTTTCTCACCACAGTCTCATCATTCATTCGCATCCCTTTCCTTCTGTTTGTGTGCGGATGAAATCCAGATTCCTCTCCCTACCAAGAGACACTGTTATCCTTCGTCCACTCCCTTTCCAGCTTCACTTCTGATGACTCATCACAAGAACGCTCTAACCCAGGAAGACTAGTCCCTTTAATCTTTGACTTGAGAGGATGCCATTCCTCGCTTTGGAGTCAGGAGCTTCTCTGGAGAATGTGCTATTCTGTACCTCTTTGGAGTTATGCAGGTCCATTGTAACTCATGATGTGTTACACACACACACACACACACACACACACACACACACCAGCTCCCAAGTAATCATTAACTTACTCGTTCTACTCACTTATTCATGCACTGCCTCATTTTGCTTTAAGAATGTGTAATGCAGGCATGTTTTACCTTTTCTTATTGATTATTAAAGACCCATAAGGACAGATAGATCTGATAATGTTCCCCAGGGGCTAGCCCAAATACTTGTTGAATAAAAGTATTGAATGGATAAGAAGGCACTTAGGTATAGAGATAATAATTCAGAGAGGAGTTTTCACTTGACTCAAGAGACTGTTGGGAGCTGTTAGTATTGGTTTCTCAGAACAGGAATAGAAAAAATTACACATGGGTTTTTAGTGTTGTGAGTATATCCTGGCAAGTTTCAAAGAAACAGATATAACATGTGAAAGATGGACTTTAAACAAAGAGTTGGCTTTGTCCAGGCAAATAGTAACGGGCTTATGATATACAGCATTGGACACACCACATAGGATGGTAACCAGGAAAGGTACCTTGCTAGCTATTTAGTTGATATGTGGTTAGGGCTATTGTCAGCAGTGTACAAAAGGAACGGAACAAGAAGGCACTTATTTAAAAAAAAAAAGATAAAAGTTGTTGGTTTGACTCCATTTGTTGCTCTATGGAAGAAAGATGTGACAATTGGCTTCTGTAACTATGCAAAGCTTCACAGATATCAAGGGAATTTCTACCCAGAGCTTTGCTTTTAGACACGGTACACTCACCACAGTGAGGTTACAAGCCTGTAATCCTTAACAGAAGCAGACTAGCACATCTTCATTCTGTGAAGTAGTGTTAGCAGGGTCCCATAGAGAAACAAAACCAGGACACTTATGCTTATATATGCATAAGAGGAAAGGTTTATATAGGAAGAAGGAATATAACATCTAATTAGTCCAAGGTCAAGGAAGCAGATACGGAAGTCTTTCCTTAGGCAAGGCAGGCAGAGTTTGCCCACAGGCAGCAGTCCTCAGGGTGGTTCAGCAACAGTCAGTAGCTCAGGAGCTTAATGAAGTGGACCCTTCTGGGATCTTAAACTCAAGTGTGGTGATAGGATCCATCAGTCTCATGATCAAGCAGTGGATGCCCCAGCAGTGTGGCAAAACAAGTCTCAAAGGAGCCTTAAGCTCTAGTGATAGGATCCACGCGTTGGCTTAGCCCACAGGTAGTGTAGCACACAGGTTAAGGCAGAGGACTAGCTAAGGCAGCAACTCACTGATCTGATCACTAGGAAGCAAGAGAGCGATGGGATGCCAGCTGTCTTTATTTATTTTGGTTGTCCCCCAATCAGACTGTGACCTGATTAAATTCTGCCCATATGTTCCCAGTGGCCTACTTGGCACAATACATCTATCACAGGATTCTCAGACAAACACTTTAGCCACTGCTCTACCAGGGTTTTTCCATAAAGATGACCATTGATAGGAGCCATTGAGTTGTTTCCAACTCATTGTGACAGTATGTACAACAGAAAAAAAATACTGCCACGTTCTGTGGCACCCTCACAATTATATTATAGTGAAGCCCATATTATGTTGAAGTAGACTCTAGTCAGTCTATCTCCTTGAGAAGCTTCCTTTTTTCTCCCACCCTTTCACTTTACCAAACATGTTGCCCTCTCTCCTGAAAACATGGCCAAAATACTTGAGACCAAGTCTCTTCATCCTTTCTTCTAAGGAGCCTTCTGGCAGTACTTCTCTTAAAACAGATCTGTGTGTTCTTTTGTCAGTCCACACTTCTTTCAATACTTTCCAGCAGCACCATAATTCAAATGCCTTGATTCTTCGTCAGTCTTCCTTATTCCATAAGTATTACAACTTTGGAAAATTATGGGCTATGGGCTCTCCCACTGTACTACTGATAGTATTAATAGTGACTGAATGATGGTTACAATGAATGTAATGTGTGGAATTAATCCCTGTTCAGGTTTATGTTGCAATGGGACTTTCAACTACACATGTTCAACAGATCTTGGCAATGTCATTACTTGGAAAACACTGCAGAATTTGGAGACCAGTGATCTAGTCCTCTGTCATTGGGGTAGCTGATATTGGGAAAGTCATTCAAACTCTATATAATCTAATTAGGTTAGGCTAGCTAATTTTCATGGAGTACTTGTCTTGGCAGATAATCTATGAAAAACAAAGTTATCTATTTCCCAACATTTTAACTTACATTTTTAAACATTTGAAAAAGTAGGAAGACTTTTAAAGTAAATTCTCATATACCAACCCCCTAGACCCTGCAGAGAATAATTTTCTTTTCCTAATTTATCACACATCTATCTACCAGGTTATTTATTTACTATTCTATTGCATTGTAAAGCATAGTAGTACTGAATTACACTGTTGCCGTTATTTGTAATGACTAACTTCCTAAGATCTGGACCCTTGGAATTATCTTTCAAAATTCTTACATGTTTTTGTCTCTCAGCTTTGTCTTTGCACCATCTATTTTCTTCTCATCCAGTTCATCTCTTTGGTTCACAAGTCAAAAGCAAACCTTCTGTCACTGGGTTGATTCTGCCTTGTGGCGACGCTGTGTGGGGTTTCCACAGCTGTAGATCTTCATAGGAGCAGCCTTGTCTTTCTCCTTCCAAATGTATTCCCAAGGTGGCTCTTTGTCACCATTTTCGTGACCATCTTAGATCAAGCCATCATTGTTTTCTACTGTGATACGTAGTTCTTCCCTTTCTCTTTGTCCAGTGCCCCTCCACTATCCCTTCCCTGCAGTAGAAGCAGAATGATTATTTTTTTTCTCCCCAAAATAAAAGCCAGAGGAATTTACTTTCTTGTCTGAACTTTCTTGAAAACATTCTCATGACTAATAGACCTTGTATGGTTTGCTCTCTGGCTCTCTTACTGGTGTCATTTTTCCCCCTCACCCTTCCTCTTGATCTTCATTCCTGAACACAAATATATTCCTGAGCAGAGTGCTTATACCTCCCTGTCTCTTTCTCCAGATACGGCACATGGTTCACATCCCCAACTCATTTGGATTTCTGTACTAATGTTACTTTACTGGAAATGTTTCCTTGCTCACCTTATCTAAAATAGTTTTTGTTTGTTTGTTTTTGTCATCTTCCATTTCCTTCTCTTGTTTTCTTTAAGCACATGTCCATTTAATTGTGGTTGTTTTTTCTCTTCCTTTCTCCCTTAGAGCACAGACACAGGGTCACTACAGACTGATCTATTCTCAGGATGTAAAATAGTAAATCGTACACAAGTCAAAGACAAATTTGCTGCCAATCAACTGATTCTAACTCAGAGCGACCTTCTGTGGGGTCTCAAAACTGTCAATCACTAAAGGAGCAGAGTCTCAGCTGTCTCCAGCAGAGGTGCTCCTGGATTTGAACCTCTAACCTTGCAGTGAAACCCTTGGGTGACAGTGCCACCAGGGCTCACCTGCTTCCTAGTGCACGCTCAGTGTGTGTATATCGATCATATAAGTGAGGGGAAGATACACCACAAAGACCAAGAAGAATAAAGAGCATCCACGCTGCACTCATGTCAGCTTTCAAAATGTCTACACATTTGGGTTTGCTGAGCCCATCGCAGTGCTGGTGCTCTCTTAGGTGTGGTGTGGACGAGTTTTGGGTAAGCTCAGTAATGTTGCCCTTGACTTCCCCACTTGTAGTCACTTGTGAGGTTGCAGATAGCGTGGGGCATGTCTTAGTCCAGTAGGATAGGAAGTCCTGTGCTGGCGAAAACTGTTGTGAAGCATGTTGATGCTGAAGCCTACTCTAGGAGAGCAGGGAAGCACAGTTACAGGAGAAATAATATTCGATTTAAAGAATGAGCCCCCACATTTCTCAAAGTCAGGAATTGACAACATTGATTCCAACCAGCATTATGACGTCTTGGTTAAGTCAGACCATTTTGCTTCCAGGCATGGCGCTTGTTAGGCAGAGGGGAAAAAATTCCTTGTACAGGTATGTGTAGCAACAACTGGAGGGTTTTAATAAGAAAATAATCTTACTCATAAATTCTGTTTCATTTTTTTCCTGCTCATTTTAAGGCATTAGAATTATTTTCCCTTTTTAAAACTATAAGTATATGTTAGTATTACCATTTTTAATCCCTTTCACCTTTTAACCACATCCACAAAATAAATACTTATCAGTTACTGAGAAATTGGAATGTAAGCTCAATTATGTTAAAAACTAATGGGTAAAGCTAGCACATAGTAGCGGCTTCTTTTGCAATATTTATTCTCCTTGTGATTAAAAAAAAAAAAAGCAAGTAGGACCAACATCTCATTGCTGCAGAAAGAATTTAGCTACAAGTTTATCAATTTGAACAGGCCAACTGCACAACTAAATGCATGTGAAACTTAACAAATCCCCTGGGGAAGCTGACTGTAAGAATTTTCTAGTCTGAGAAGAGTTACTGAGGTGCGACATGGTGGATTGGACTTAATGCCTTAGGCAAGCACAATCAAATAGAGACAGTTTCAGATTTTTCTGTGTCTGTGAGGGGATCTCTGGTAGGTGTCTAAATGAAGCTTTCAGAAAGGAATATAGCACCATCATGAGCGCTCCTTCCTTGAATATTTTGGCCAGTTATTTGGTTTCAAAGAAATCCAACTAAGATTTTCCCAGGGTAAGCTTTGTAACAGTTGAAAGATTTAAGATTATGATTTGCTATCTAGGAAGGTGGAAATAATTGCAAAGCTTAGGCCCTTACATTTTAATTTTCAGAAAGAATTCCAGAATATTAATTGTGGTCTACTGGGATTTTGGGGGGCATTGACAATTCTATATTGTAATCTCTTGAAGTTGATTATCAAAGCTAATTTGAGGATCTCACTCACCCACCCACTCACCACAAATGAGGAACCCACCCACAGTTTGGCATATAAGAAGTTTTAGAGGAAAGTGGCTAGGCAGGGTCTGAAACCAGCTTACTTTGCTTTTAATCTCTGTTATAGAACCTATTAATGTGTGAATTGGGGCAAGTTAACTAACCTCAATTTCTTTGTCTGCAAAATGGGAACATTATCCATGTGCATAGAGTTATGCAAAAATTTAATTAATTAACAAATGTTAAGGATTTAGAATAGGGCTTGATGCACAACATGCAATAATTATTAGCGGCAATAATTACAGCAGCTATAGTCAACTAGACTGTGTACCAATTGCAGTTTCTCAGGTCACATAGCACAAGTCACATGGTGTCAGTTCTCCAACGGTGATAAGTAAAGTTGGCATGAAAGTCAGGTTTCCAGGCTCTGAGAAAGTGATGACCTTCGTCATGCAATCTTTTCCACAGAGGAAACTCACTACAAAGGTACCTGAGTCAGTAAATAGACCCTTCAAATCTAGATGAGAGAGTTAGGCAGAGTAAATTTGAAGTGGTTGTTGTTTTAGTTTTAAAGATAGTAGACATTAAAACAACTTCCCCTTGCCCATTGTATGATTGATGGTCTTCAGGATGGCGAACTAACCCCACTTTCTAAGTGTCATCTCCATGATAGTCCTGAAGAGTCCTTTTGCTCATGTAGATCTTTAAATAAGAATATGTCCCTTGATTTCTTCCCATATTATGACCTTATGGCCTCTAGTCTTCCCACATAATTTTGCTTCTATCTCTTACCCTCCAATCTAGACAGAAAACTTTAGAAGCATGTACCTTTTCCTCTTGGATTCGGGCGGTTCCCTCGGATGCAAGAAGCCCTTGAGGTGGCTTCTGGTCCCTGAACTTTTTCCGGTCTGTGTCATTTCCACTTCCCTTAACTTGTTGTGCTCTCTAGACCTCTTAAGGTCAGCTTATTCTGTCTTTGTCCATTGCTCGGCCTCCTCTGTGCACCACCACTTACACCTCTCACTGTCAGGTGTCTTCTCTCAGGATTCTGCAAGAGGAGATGGAGAGGAGGCCTGAAGAAGGGCCACCTGAAGGGAGGTAGGCTGGGAAAATGTATCATTCATGATCCACACCAGGGCTTTTTGAAGGGAAAATGTGGGCTGTAAATAATGATGCTAGGACAGCCTGGTTTATTGGGCAAGCTAGGTTTTACCTTGGGCCTAAGACTTTGTAGGGAAAACAAACAACTATTTCCCAAATGTCTTCCTTTCTGCACCCCCCCCCCCCTTACTACAACAATAGCAAACCAACAAACTAATATACGGTGAATTTTCTAAAGTAGTTGCTAGGAGAATGGGAGACGAGGACAATCATGGGGTACTCTCCCCTGATCATCTAAATGCTCAGGTGAGCAAAAGGGGCCTTTCAAGGGGCTGCTGACTGTCAATCAGCACAGATGGAGCAGTTCTTATTACTATGAGTTTTGATCAAACAAAGCCAGTGGCCTTAGTTCTTCATTCTTTGTTCTTGCTGTGGGAAACCAGAGGAGAACATTGTGCCATGTCTCAGACAACTGTCAGGAACTGCTTTATGGCATAGGCACCATTTCCACATGAGACAGGGTGAAGAAAAACTCTATTATAAAATATTTTTAGAAATCTGAACTAGATATTTCAGTGAGCAGCAAAACCCAATGAGAACACTTGTCACTAGATTTTGTCAAGATTTTAGATATTACTCCAACAAGAGGAACAAGTAGTAGGTGTGAGAACTGAAAAGAATTTTAGATCGCATCTAATTCAACTTTTGTAGAAGCGGGAAAGGTGCAATAAAGCCCAGAAGCACAAGTCAGTCATTAAATCACTAATTGCTCACACTACACTCTGGGTCCACTATCAAATATTAATAAGTAACACCAAACTATTATAGATAAATCATTAAAAATGTGTATTTTGCTTAGTGCCAACCTAAATTGACAGTCAGCATTGCCATTTTAAATAGAAACCCCAATTCTATTAATTAATTAATTCATTATCTTTACATTTTACTAAGGACCTTAGCTCATACAGCATCATACAGCATGGTTTCTGATGTTGTAGAATTCAAGAGAGGTATTTTGGTCAGCAGAGAGAGGCTTTGAGTTTGTTTCTTAGAAGCAAAGGTCACTATAAATGTCTAGTGTTTAAAAAAATGCAACAAAGGCTTAAAGATATTAACTCTTTCATATACAGTTTGTAAAAATGGGAAAAGGGATCTTGGTGATTATGTCATTGTGCAGGGATCAACCAACATTTTCTATTGTGGGACTGATGGTAAATGTTTTCCCCTGTGGCCGATGTTGTCCCTATTGTTCTAAGCACTCACCTTGGCTGTGACTTCTGAAAATGCAGAACTGAGGTGGTGTGACATCGGACTTGAGAGCCCTATAAGCTCAAAACTTCACTGCCACTGAGATGATGCCACTTCATGGTGACCCTA
>PVJH01020664.1:0-40243 GCA_004026705.1 Nesogale talazaci | reverse complement strand
AGACACACATATGGATATAAGGGTACGGTTTATATATTAGAGAAATAGGACATTAAGAAAGCATCCTAATCCAGTCAAGTACAAAGCCATAAGTCCGATATTAACCCATATGCCCAAAATCAGTCTATAAAATCTCCTTCTGACTCACGAATTCACAAGCCAGTGGGTGCAGAATCCCAGTGCTGCCAGGGGTCCCCCCATGGCTCCTCACTTCCAGAGCTCAGGGTCCATTAACAGCATGCCGCTTCAGCTTCAGAGGTCTGCCTCCATCAGGGCAAAGCCATGTGGTCTCTCCGCCGGCTCCTCCAACTTCTCAGAGGCTGCCATCTTGTCTTTTACGTGATTTATTGTCTCTGAGGCTAATTCCCAACAGCTGGGGAGATAGCTTCTCATCTTCACGAGGGAAACACCACAAGATTTCCCAGAAGTCTCAGGAGAAAGCCATGCCCACATAGAGGCCTCATTGGCTACTCAATGGCTCTCTCCAGAGTAACAGGCTAGATAGACTCCACCCCTACCTACATTTCAATCATAAAATTAATATAAGCACATGACTGCCACATAGTCACTCACAAAAGACAAATATTACAGGAGGCCACTGTTACAAAGAGAAAGTGACGACACCAGTACATCTGTATCAAAGAGAGAAGAATTTGGAGGTTACCAAGGCCGAGCAGGCAAATGAGGGAAGATGAAGCCATACCCTAGAGGGTTGAGAGGTACTAGCTTGAGTGAAGGGGAAGGTGATAATTCACAAGAGAGAAGAGAGAAATCAAAGCAGTGGGAGAAGGTAACATAATGGGGGGGCTTGGTAATTAGCTTAAACTGCCGAATGCAATAATAATCATCTGATATGTAAACCTTCAGCTAATTCACTAATAATTAGCTAATTCAGCTAATAAATAAGATAATTAATAAAATAAGTACAGAAATCATTACTAAATTATTGGGTTATTCCACCATCAGCACCATCAGTTGCCATCAACGTCAATGTATAACGACCTCAAGTGTGTCAGAAGAGCACTGTGCTCCATAGCATTTCAATGTCTGATTCTTTATGTCATCAGATCGTTCTTCCAAGAGACTTAAATCCAAACTGTTGGTTAGGCATTGAAGGTTTAATGTTTACACCACCCACTGAAGTCATTAGGCAGTTCAAATTCTAACAATACTTATAATATCTTCATATTATTCTTACTGTAGATCACTAGTATGCATTTTCACTGAGTTGATTCTGATTCCAGGTAAGCCCATGACGTAGAGTCACCTCATAGAGTCTTTTTTGTAGAAGTAGATTTCCAAGACTTTTTTTTTGTGGGACTGCTGCATGGATCTCAACTGCAAATGTTTAGGTGAGTGAACAGCTGCTTAACTGTTTGCACAGGCAGGGACTCCTGGTATCCATAAAGTGTGATGGATTGGAACTGAGTCAACCAAAATCAACTTGGTTTGGTTATGATGTATTTATTCCTTTTAAAACATATGTCCAAAAAGACAGAAAGAGGAGAACTCCAAATGAATGTGAAAAATTGACTTTGGAGAAAACAGAAACAAATTTTTCAGGAAGGAATGCAGGAAAGAGGAAGGAGTAAGGGCTAGAGCAAGCAAGAGAAAATGTCCTGTTGCATGAGCAGGCAGCGAGGACCCAGGGGAAAGGCAGTGCTGAGGATGAGCCAGGCGGGAGGAGCCCAGGGCGTCCCTGGGAGGTCAGAGCACAGAGTTTGCGTTCAGATGACTGAGATCAAGACCTAAGGTCCAAATCAATCAATCCAAGGGTTGTCTTCTTCTTGAGAAAGATATATCTTCTTCTTAAAATGAGGAGTGAAATCTTGCTTGATTTATTGCTGTACAGGCATATTAAAATAAGACACCAATACACTTGTCATTTTCCAAGACTATTTCTACAATGATCAAATAAGGCAGTGCATTACCGTATAGCCTAAGAACTGCAAATTAGCAATATATACACGATTAGCTAAGATTCTTCCTGTCAGAGAAGACATCAGTTGGTTTCTAAACAGGTTCCCATTGTACAATTTACCTGCTTGACTTTCTAGAGCTCTTTGGAAGGATACATTATAGAAAAGATGGGAGCATTCCAATGCCCTGTTAATTAGCAATGTGAACTAAAGGTCTCTTTTCTTAGACTTAAATTTTTTTAAGCTTTTGGAAGGATGTTTTATTTTGCAAAGACAGTAAAGATTCCAGAGGTGTCCCAACAAAAGGACATTTAATTCCAAAGTAAACAAGTAAAATGGCAGTGTCTTATTTGGGTAGACGAATGATCCATGGTTTCCAAACATGCTATCTGAAGTGATGATTACAAATCCCCAAAATCTATATAGTCGGCAAGTATAACTATACTTGGACCATGCATTAATAAACAGTGCACAATGAATATGCCAAGAATAGGAGTGAGTTTTTCAGATAATTCAGAGTTTTTTGATGTGCTCTTAAGATTGTTTTGCTTTGTATCTGAGGAATATTTAAAGTAATTGATATAAAAACCACCCATATTCAATCCCTTAGGAGTTAAAGTTTATTATAAACGACCCACCAGCTGTTGTTAGGTGGATTCCAGCTCACGGGGACCCTGGATGGGTCAGAGCAGGTTGTCTCCTTTTGATTTCCAGTGACTGCACTGTCAGAGGTAGGATTTCTTCCTGGGCATCTGGAATGGACTGAGACCTTCCAGCTTCCCATTGTCAGTGAGCAAGTTAACCATTTGCACAACCCAGAGATAGCAGCATCACTAGGGTTGATTTCGCCCAGTGTGGGAATTCCTGATGCCACCTCCCTGCACCCAGAAAGGAAGCAGCGGCCATGCTTCTAATACTGCCAACAAATCCAAGTGACTGGACCCAAGGTTCAAGATATTAACGAACAGTTTTAGTGTTGTAAGTGTATGGATAGACATAAACTTACATATATCCTAAGCTTATGAAAAGTGTTTTCTTCATGAACACCAACCATAGAATATTGTGTTAGTCTGGGTAGAGTAGACTCATATATATATATATATATATATATATATATATATATATATATATATATGAGAGGTTTATAATCCAGAGGAAATGAAAATTGAGAAAACATCCTATCCAGTCCAGATCAAGTCCGTAAGCCCAATATTAGCTCATATGTAAGACAATGATCTAAAAAGTCTTCTTCAAAATCATGAAACACATACAATGATGCCAAATACAGGAAGATCAGAGGTTTGAAAGTCTTGAATCCAGTGGTGTTATAAGCACCTCAGCACTGTCCAGAGTCTCCAGGTGGCTCCTCCAGTTCTCAGGGCTGTACCAGGGTTAAGTCCCTGTGTCCTCTCCTCAGGAATGTCTCACAGGAAATGAGCAGAGAGAAAGTGTCTCTAGACTCCAAAGAGGAAATACCAGAATTTCCCTGGATTTTCTGAAACAGGCCATGTGTACACTGAGTCCTCATTGACTATGATGATGGACAGGTCAGACTCCACCCTGGCACTCTTAATTCTCAAATTGATAAATGATTATATATCTACCACAGATATTTTACTGAAAATCAATACATTGTTGCTGTAACACGGAACCAAAATTGTATAGCTAGTCATTAGCGTGTCACTTTCTCTAATGATTTCACCTCTTACCAATTTCCTTCTTCTCTCTGACAGTTTTTGGTTTACCTCCTGCCAAGTATTAAAGAAAAAGAGAGGAAAGGTGGGCCTTCATTGAAGAGAGTCTCTGGGCAGTGTCGAGTGCATGTGATTCTACAAGAGAGCCCCTGCTTGGAGTAGGGTGTATGGCTCTTCTCGCCCCCAAATTGTAATTGCCTTTGTTTTTCAAATAGTTTTATCATTGCTCCATCCATATCGCCCCACAGAAGTGTTATAAGAAAGTAATTATTCAACCAAGGTGTAGTATAACAATGGCCAATTTTTCATTTAGTTCCTGAATGCTTCCTCCCCACCACTACCACATCTACCTTACAAACTGTCTAGACCAGAAAACACGTTTTGTCCCATGTATGTTCCAATTCATACAATTCAATAGTTGAACCACATGAAGAAGAATTGTACAATCTCTACCCCAATTTCAGAACATTTTCTTTCTCTTCACTCTCACGGTTCTTCATATATTTTCTTCAATTTTCACAAAATATAAAGAACAAAACATTCACCAATTCAACAACTTCTACATATATAATTAAGTTCCATTGATTAAATGATTTGTGTTATACAAGTCTTATTCTTATCCTTCTCCAAATTGCTCCACCACCATTGAAATGAACTCAGTACCCCTTAAGCAAAAACTCTCCGTTCTTCACCCATGGTAACCATAAGTCAAGTTTGGTTTCTTTTTATTTAGTAGGTTTCATGATATAATATTAACATATCATAAACTTCCACAGTTAAAATGAACAGAAACATTACCTAAATAAATTCTATTTTTCCTTATTCAGATATAGATGAAAATGCCCATCAGTTCAACTTGCCTCGTTTATGTATTCAAATTTTCTATCCCCAAAAGAAATGCTTTCTCTTTGACTTGCTCTGTCATCAGAAGCTCTCTCAACTCCCAACTCTAAGTGATGATAAACTTGAGTCTGAATCTGTCCAAATAGTCTCACAATTTTTCTTTTATATCTTCAACCATTTAAGATCAAGACTCTTCCAGGAGACATCGAGGTCAATGGACCATGTGAGTGTCTTTTAAAATGATTTTCCTTTGATTCAACATAATGAATGTGGAACATTGTCATAGTATTCCCCTTCCACGGTTTGCAGATGCATAAGCAATTACCTTGAGCAAAAACTTAACAAATATGATATTTGCTAATTTCAAGTGGGCATCAACAAATTTTCTAGTATTTCCTTACCTAAGCTTCCAGAGGAGGCTAAAATAGGAACATAATGTGAAGAAGGGGCCATACCTGGTCCATTCTGAAAGTAAGTGGTGTGTTTTGGAAGCATTTGTTCCACAAATATGTTGTGTATTATTTTGTTACTCTTACTGTGGTAAGCACAAAGTACAGAAATAGGACATTATCTGTCCTGAATTCCATGTATCAAGAGCTCTGATCTGTACCAATGTATGTTCTTCCATCTAGCCAAAGTTGTAAGGTAGAAATGGTATTGATTTTCTAGTGCTACAATATACCTTGGTTTAATCATCTTTTCCTTATAACCCTTCTGTGGGGCAATCTCCAATTGTCTACAGACAGGCTTTGTTTCTCCACTCCAACCCCCCTCATTTGCATTGATGACCAGACTGTCTGATTGCTTCTAAGGTTCTGTGACATAGATCTTGGTAAGTTTTTCTGTGTGACTGAAGGAAATTGAGTGTAACAAAATGCACATCCAAGACAAGGAAGGAAAACAAGAAAGTTTCAACAAAAATGGAGGAGATCTGGTATAACTTGCTCATATTGTGTCTTATACAAACCTCACCATACTGAAGTGAGAGACAAAAAGGAACAGTAAGGAGAGTTGAAATCAGAGGAAGAGGATAAGACAGGAAAGAGTCAAGTGGCAAAAGGCCTAGAGCACTCTAATCAAATGAAATCCAGTTTGTTTATATACTCATCCTATCATTGTTCCACTGGAGGTTAGTCAGCAGAAGCAAAGTGCTGCTACAAAAGGGGAAACACATGGAGACTTGATTAAAACAAGCAACTCTGACTGGATAAGAAAATAATGATATCACCAAGCTATCATTGTTATTGGGGGTGGGGAAGGTCACTTCTCTGGCCTCTGTAGATTGTGACCATCACATGTGCGTATAATTCACCTTCATCATATTATTCTCACTGAGGCAATTGCTTGAAGTTTTTATGCATTTTCAAATATTATATTTTTAATTGCTACCTTTTCATTTTTATTGCGTTCCCAAACTTTTTGGCATGCCTTCTGGAAATGGAGTACAAATTCCCAGCAAATGGTAAGAACCGATGTCTTCCCAAATCAGAGCTACATTAGTCATCCATCCTACAACTACTTGAATGCTGGCCCCCTCATTTGACAGCCTAAGCCTGGTCAAATAATAAAACCAGAAATATTCAAAAAGACCAGGGTGTATTTAAAAGGACAAGAAAGTAGAGCACTGTGTTCAGTTGGGCATACTAAAGGAGAAGAGACAAGAGGAAGAGGTTTAAGATTTCTCACTTCATAGAAAATGCCTAGATACTATGGAGAATCATTGTCAGAGATGCAGACGTGTTGCTGGCATCTCCTGATGTTTCTTGGTATCCTTGTAGACCCAGCTGGAAGTAAAGCAGGAGGACTTTTGTAAGCAAACCCTGCAAGCATCCTCAGAGCACTCTTCAACTTTGCTGCAGGACATTTTCGGTCCCCTGGAAGCAGAAGTGAATCAGGGGATCTTCTCTAAGCCAGGTGGGCACTGCTGCTACAATCAGAAGGCAGATTCTTAAAAACACTTACTATCATTAGTTACAAAAGAGAATACAGGTATTCCTAATCTATGTACTCATTCTGAAAGACTTCTGGGAAGGGAGGAATGCAGTCTACAAATTCAGGGAAAACCTGAGATAAGACACAGAGAATGTACACGGTTAGGGTTTCTGGCTCTGTCTAGAGCAGCGGTTCTCAACTTGTGGGTCGCGACTCCTTTGGGAATTGGAGGAACTTTTCAAAGAGGTTGCCTAAGACCATTGGAAAACACATAAATATTTAACAACATGTAATTGCATACTGTTTTGTGATCAATCATTATAGTTTAATTATATTCAATTTATAAAAATGAAATACATCCTGCATATCAGATATTAGCATTGCAATTCATGACAGAAGAAAATTATATTTATGAAGTAGAAATGAAAATAATTTTATGGTTGGGGGGACACCACAACACCACAAATTGTATGGTTGGAGGAACTGTATTAAAATGTGGTGGCATTTAGAAAGGTTGAGAACCACTGGTCTAGAGGTTAGTTGCACTTTCACACAGTAAACTGGTTAGAAAACTACTCTGTTACTTTTAGTGATATTTCTGAGGCATGGTTTTCATTTAAGGATATATAACAGCGAAATTAAGTGTAAATTTCAGCAAAGTCACCAAAGTTTTATTGCAGTGTCTAAAATAGTTGAGTCCTTTTGCTTGCACAGGACAGAAACCTAACTAAGAATAATGACTTAAAGAAAAAAAGTCACTTTCTGGCTCCTAAAAATTGAAACTAAAATGTTTTACTTGAGCTTCAGGCACAGTGATATCCAGGAGTTTAAGCAATGTCATCAATTCCATTTTTTATGTACTAACCCCATCCAACGGCATTTTAAAAATTTGTTTCTTTTTTCTCCTTATTGACTTTATTTCCATTGAAACTCACTGCAGATGAAAGGAAACACAGCATTAACAGCTCCAAGCTCAGCTAGTCCCTTGGGCCCTTAATTATCTGCTCTTCCCCTCCCAGCCAAATCTGTCTCTTATAGCCCAGGTTGCAGTCTGATCCTGCTTATGAGCAAGTTCTTTGCGTCTGTCACTGTGTGTCTGCTTGGCCAGCCTGCAACATGTCCACAGCCCTGTGACAGGAGGCAGTGGATGGAGAGTTCCAGCAGGGGCAGACGCAGCACTGTCAGGGAAGAAGAGAATTCGAGGCCTCAGAGAAAGATGTTTACCTTGGAAACTACTATTTCCAAATCTAAGTGCCTATTTTGGGGAATTCATAGGCAGAAGAAACTCTGGAGAAATACTTCATGTCCGAGGAGTCTCTGAGCAACACAATTCACACACTGACCTACTGCTCACAGCAAAGGAAAAGGAGTGGGAAGGTGAGAAGAACACGCAAGCTGGAACAGACATTACTTGTTTTTCAGCAACTGTTGCTTTGACTTAGCCTGTTCCTCCTGGGATCATCTCAGTTCAGGAGACCGTGTGGATCTCATGGTATCAGATGTGTAAAAAGGAGTCCAGGGAATCTTCTCCATCATCAGTGTGTCAAGCAGAAGAGCGGGGCACTGGAACCTCAGGGACATTTGTGTTTTTCCTTCATCCACAGAGGCATGTGTGAAAGCAGAAGCTTCTCGGGCTGAGGCACAAAGACAGGAGGCGATACAGAGAAAGAATCAGCTCAGAATGCAGGAGAGGGAGAGAGCCCACCAGAACCAAAGGAGACAGCTGGACAGAATGAACATGCTGGTCTGGCAGCAGAGGGAACGGGAGGGCGAGCAGGAGCCGAAAATGCAGGTAGGCAGCAGTTGTAGTACCTTGAAATGGTCATCTTCTTTGTCACTGATGAGCACCTGTGGCGGTTTTTACCCCTGAGCTCAAGATATTCATTAACAGTATTCATTTTATATAGGAATAACCAAAGACAGCATTCAAACCAAATAATCAAAACTTCAATTTCCCACATTGTTTCCAGAAAATAGCTGAGTAAACTGCAAGGACATATTTGATGTCTGTCTAGCCAAAGAAGTGAAATTACCCTAAAGCAAAAGCCAAACAAGCATCTACTTTCCATCCTATGATTGGTTCCTCTAGTACCCCACTCCTGGTTCCATAATGTGTTAGTCGGTGTAGACTAGAGAAACAAATCCAAGGCACACATATGGCTATAAGGAAAATATTTACATACAAGAGGAATGGGACATTGAGAAAGCATCCTAGCCCAGTCCAGTTCAAAGTCATAAGTCCAATAGTAGCCCACATGCCCGACACCAGTCTATAAAGTCTCCTTCTGACTCACAAAGTCACAGGCCAGTGGGTTCAGAGCCCCAGCACCAGCAGGCGTCTCCCCTTGGTTCCTCGCTTCCATGGCTCAGGGTCCATTAACAGCATCCAGTGGTGGCAGAAGCAACTCATCACTGGCAGGGGTCACCACTTGGCATCTCCTGCTTCAAAGGTCTGTTTCCATCAGGGCAAAGCCGTGTGGGGTCTCCTCTGGCTCCTTCAGCTGCTGGGATGCTGTCACCTTGTCTTGTCCGTAGTTCATTGTCTCTGAGACTAATTCCCAGCAACTGGGGAGATAGCTTCTCATCTCCATGAAGGAAATATTGCGAGATTTCCCATATGTATTAGGAGAAAGCCATGCCCCCAGAGAGGCCTCATTGGCTCTTCAATGGCTATCTCCAGATTAACAGGCTAGACTCCACCCATACATCTCAATCATGAAATTAACACAAGCACATGACTGCCACAGCATCTATAGCGATGACAAGGGGGACGAGATGGCCTGCTAGGGTGACCCTGAGTAAGGATGCTGGATGTTACATTGCCGGGTCTGACTTCAATGTCCACCAATGACTAACTATATGATTTACAAAATGTTTCTAACTCCCAACTGGCATAGTTTTTTTCTTCTGCAGAATAGAGGAAAATGATATCTATTTTATAGAATTGTTATAATAATTGAATAAATGTCTATTTTTCAAATGAACCAGTGCCTGGGAAAGAGCAAAGGATGTACAGTATATATTCCTGTATAAGTCGAGTTTTCCAGCACATTTTTATGTTGAAACCACCCCCTTTGGCTTATCCGGGAGCGAGGGTCCCACTTACATGTTCTCCAGTCTGTCCCCCTCATCTGAAGGCACCTGCTGCCTTTTTGGGTTGTCAAGTGACTGCTGATATCACCTCTCCTCTTTTCTCCTGCACCCAGCAGCCTCTCTGTTGTCTGAGCCACACTGGGCAAGAACCTGCCTACTTCTGTGTGCTCATACCTGGGCGCACCGCATCCTTGTCAGATGAATGTGGGAGGCGGCCGCTCTTCTCCCACTCCTCTCTAGGCCTGTGACCAATGGAGTACCCTTTGCAGGCTAACCCATGCTTGACCATGCCCCTTTGCTCCACCCAAGAATTGGTGGATACAAGTACCAGTATATCAATGGTCTTGGATATACAGTACGTTTATTTACAGAGCTTATTCTCCTATATTTTATTTTTATTTTCTCATTAACCCCTATCTGGACTCAGTGTTGACTTTACTTGCACAGAGCATGCTGTGTTAGTGTTCATAATATGCATGCTGCCTTCAGTACACATGTATGTGCTGTGTCAGCACTTCCCATACATATGTGGTACCACTGCATATGCAGTAACACAGTTCATGCAGTAACAATCAATACATCACACAGTGTGTATATCACGAGCCCTTACACAGGCTACTCAATGCAGTCATGCCATCACATTTGGGAATATCACCAGCCCGTGTTAGCCCTCATACCATACAAAATGGCCTATATGCATGCAGCCTGGCGGCATATGCAGTAATGCAGTGCATGCAGTAACACAGTAGGTATGGTTATTGTTGATACCATATTGCTTTTGTTGACCCTCTTTTCCAATTACATAGCTAGTTCACTGTTTCTCTTTGAAATATATATTCAAAAACATTTCACATACTGACGCCTCAATTAATGTAATTTTATAGGTATATTTTTTTGTTTGAAATTTGCCAGCATTTCCCATTGTAGCCTTATACTTGGGTCAATAAATTATCTCGGTTTTGTGGTAGAATTTAGTGTCTTGGCTTATACACAGATTGGCTACTTCTTGAGTATATATAATAATTTTCTTAAATAAAAATGAAGGACTTTTCTAACCTACAGCAATTAGTCTATTCTGTTACCTTCTCAATTGCTGTGAGTAATCTTTGGCTTTAGCCATAGATTATTATACTAGCTATCTTGAATTTTCTGTTGCTCTGATACTAACCTTGATATGATCCTCTCTGAATATGAAATTACTTTGTGAATATTATTTAATTGGATTATTTTTGCTGTTTCCAAGTAGACAAGTGTTTTAAATGATCAAGTATTGTACAATATTTTACATGTTTTGCGTTCATCTTCTCTGTTCATTGTGTAACAGAGCCATGAAGTTCCGTTAATCAGATAAGAAAAAAACCCAAAGAGATAACTAAATGCCAACATCCCACAGCTAGCCTATCAGGTTATCATACTGCCTTCCCCATGCATAGTGGGGTCTGATGGGTTTTTGCTTCTCTGTGAGACAAAGGTCACCTTCTTCTTCTACCTAGGTCAACTGTCAACTTAATTTTCCAACTGCTTCTAAGACAGTTTTAAGATTTCATCTCTACTCTAAGGGCAACTGGACTCCTTCAAGTCCTCACATTTTCCTTCTCTTCTTCTCACCAAAATGTGGGACAGATACCATATTTCAGGTCTAATCACCTCACCTGATTCTGGATGACACTTAGATACCTTGTTGCTGGACCCTTTTTCCCTCTTAGAACCAGGAGTCAGAACCAGAACCAGCACAACCAGGAGAAATACATTATTCATTCATCTGTGCAGCACTGAGTCTCACAGTCAATATACAATCTAGTTTCTCCAAGAAGATTATTTAGAACCAGACAGGCAGGGTGCCACCTGATGGAAGCAAGGGCTACTACCAATTCAGAGACTAACAGATGATCATGTTTCTGTAGGGAGAGAGAGATAAACAGTGAATGATTACAAAGGAGTACATCTAAGACTCAAAAGTAAGGGGAGGATGAAAGCAAGAGGGGGATCAGAACAGTTTATTGCTGTGTATGGATTAAAATAAGAAAAATCAAATCTTTGATTTTTATAACACAATATGTAAGTAGAAGTCAATTAATTTGACCATACCTTTCATAGTTATAAATTCTTCTTTTTTACTGCTTAGGAAGAAGACCAAAGGCTAAAACAGATATTTAAAACTCCAACCACAAGTCTTCATAAAAGAATCCAGCATCTTCAGATTTTCTAACTCTTCAAATGAGCATATTCTCCTTTAAAGAGCTAAAACTACGTGTGTCCCTCTGTTGCTCACTTTCTGAAAGCAAACATTTCAAAATTAATATGTTGATTACTCATGAAAACTTGAGAAGAATCATGTGGTACATGCAAAGTGTATATCTCAGAGGTTCAATAGTTAACACTGTGCTTTCTAAAGGAAATTATAAATTGTATGAGAGGTGACATTTCATCACTACCTTGATTTCAAAATGCTATGAGACTTTTCTATGCACATGTTGCCCTTCTAGTTTTCTCCATCTTTTCAAAAGCGTACAAGTTTCCTGGGGATGTTATCCTTTGAGGGCAATGGATTATTTAAAACCTTCAAGTCAAAGTCTTTGATTCCTACCAAACCATCTTGTCAAGCATGGATCTGGGTAAGAAGGTGGGGCTTCTGACAGGATTTACCTGTCTGCAACTGCTAACAAATTTCATTTTGAATGACATAATGTTGAGTATTAAATGAGCCCTCTGTGAAGAAGAAGGAGGAATCTCACTATCATGAAGAGCTAAGAGTAGAGTGCATCTTCTGGATCCCTCGATCCTTGTGCAGTGAACCGCGTGGATCCAGAAAAGAGCCTTTCCATCTGAGCAGTGACAGAATAGAAGCAGCAGCAGAACCAGGAGTCACAGAGTGATCCAGAATCATGGTGGATTTAACCTAGAGAGCAAATAAAGGCAGTTGCTTTTGTGGATTCGGCTGGCTTCTCAAATAAAGCACTTGACTGGGGCAGCAGGGTTTGCTGTGTGTGAATGTGAAGCTGAGGCTTCTTAGAGTAGGGTGCCTCTGGGCACATAATCCAAGGAGCTGAGTTTGATGAAGCAACGGTGCTTGAGTTGAATGCTTCTGTATTGAGACCTACAGTGGAATGGCATGCCCTTTGAGCATTAGCAGCCCTGAAGGAAGTTTGTAATATGTCCTGACTGAGCACCTGTATCCTGATTATTCCCCATCTGTGTTATAACCTGTTAACTTCCTTAATAAAATTTTCAATCATGGGCATTTTTGTGTGTTCTATGTAGTCATTGCAATGAATCACTGAACTCAGTAACTGAAGGAGTAGAACGTGTTGTGTGATATTGAATGCACCCACATAATTAAGTCAAGTGACACTTGACCAACATCTATCAAGTGATCATGCTCTGAATGCTAGCAGATTTAGGTGCTAATAATGACAGTTAACCTAGCTAGCACCTTAGCTATGACAATGTACAGGTATCAGTTATGTGGAGATTGCTCAGTCTTGACACTGATATAGCACAGACAGTAGACAGTGTACATGGATTAAGCTGAAACATGGACAATGCTACCAGCTTGACTTAAAGATATAAATCACAGACTGGAAAACTAAAGAAATCTTTTTACCCTAAATGTCATAGAGCTTAAGTAATATCTTTTAGAACCTGGATCAGCTGATAATAAACTATTATGTATTTCTTAATAGCTTATAAATCTGTGATATAAGGAATGTTAAATACAATGTAAAAAATTCTGAGGGGACTAATTCAATTTAATGTTTCCTAATAATGTCAAAATTTAATAATTTTGATTTTCTAAAATAATATTTTTTAAATGCTGATGTTTCATAAAAGGATAAAGATTGGAAATAAATATTTATTTTTTATATCCCAACTATAAGCTTCCATTACATTTTGACAGTTATTCTCTACTTTTTATTACCATAGTTTTTCCTCAGTTGTTAAAAGTCTATGTAGAAAGATCACACCAGAAGGGTTTGTTGTGAAAACTCAACTAAGGGAACAGGGTCCTGACTTACACTAAAATTACCTGTAGCAGATTTAAGGAATGGATGTACTCCCCTGGCTTTAAGGTTGGAATACTCTGGTGTGAGAAGAAACAGATGACCATTCTCCCAAGGTTATGGAGTTAGTGATTCTTGGACTTTGGTTCAGATCTCTGGTTTTGAGGGTGCCCAATGTACCTTGGCCCAAACTGCCATATATTCACTATTATCAGACTCATAGCTTTTTTTTTTCCTGTAATTTAGAAAAGTCTCTATTTGGTTATAACACGACTGCTAGAATCTAAATGATTCTTTGATTGAACCCCCAAATACACATTTCAGTCCACCTATAAAGACAAAAACTTGGCTGTTGCCAAGTTGTGGTGTAGTGGTTGTGTGCGGGATTGCAGCCCACTGGCATGGAAGTTCAATTCCTGCAGTGGCTTCACAGGAGCAAAGGCTGGGTCTCCTACTCCCACCACCAGAGGGCAGTGATGCCCAAAAAACAACATATTGCTTTTTTATGACTTGTATTAACCTGGCAGGCCTGGTTCTGCCTTTGTGAATGAGTGTTATTGAAAGTTTTGTCCTATCACCATTCTTCACTGTTTGCATAAGTAGTGTCCACTCTATTAAGATATAATCTGTAATCTATACATTCATATTTGCATTTTTATCAACAATGTTTTACATTCTATTCCACTGGCTAAATTATGAATAGTAATATCAATAGAATTACCTTAATCAGCCCCATGGGGATGATTTATAATGTTCTATATTATGATAAGATAATGATGTCAGGCTGAGCCCCAGTGGCATAAGTGAGGGACTGCGACCTGCAGGCTTGGAGGTTCAAATCCAGCAGCGGCTCTCAGGAGCAGCACTGGGTAGTGCTCACCACCACCAGAGGGACTGGTGTCCTCCCAAAAAACAAAAAACAAGATAATGATGTCTCTGAAGTGATCAGAGACATATATAAACTATAGACAGATGATTGGATTAGGGGATTTGAGTTAATTGTTGCCCTAATCTAAGAACAATGATCTCTTCTGAAGTGGCTCGACTCACTGCTAACCCTCATGAAGAGATCACAGAAATTAGTATGCTACAGCAAACTTGGTGAACAAAGCAGATCATAAGGGGCTTCAAGCAAGCAGTCATCAAATTGAGGCTTCATCTAAATCCGCATGGACAAAGCCCACCAACCTGTGTCATCCGAGGATTCTAAGTAACAAAATCCAAATATGAAGATGGGAATGATGTCCCGGCTTAAATTATGATACCTGGCTTGCAAGAGACTATGGTTGACAGCAGAAACCTCAACTTTATTTGCAGGGCTCCGACATGAATTAAGCTTCTGTTGAATCCCCTCTGACCATAGTCCAGGGAAGTGCCATAACCTTAACCCTGAGGCAGAGGAGCCCTACAGGAGTAGAAAGCCTCATCTT
Source organism: Nesogale talazaci (assembly GCA_004026705.1). Lineage (NCBI taxonomy): Eukaryota > Metazoa > Chordata > Mammalia > Afrosoricida > Tenrecidae > Nesogale > Nesogale talazaci. Next base: position 25,331 of record PVJH01020664.1, on the reverse strand, counting down.
TCTCAGGCCATGCTGGTGGAGCAGTCCAGTTGCGGATGTTGCTGTTAACAGCCCAATGAGTTACCACTATTTATTGACAGTGTCACTAGTTTAGCCAATGTATTTAAAATACTGTTGAAAAAAGAAATGTCTACAAGGATAGGCCAGTTCTTATTCACCATGCATGAACTGTTGACTTGTGCAGATTAAACTCTTAAGTGACTGGACACAAACAAGAGGCATTGGTGGCAGGGAGAAATCTTCCTCTCATGAATTTACCATGGCAGAGCCATGCCTGCCAGATTAATACATCCCATAAGTATATGGTAGTTACAGGATGTCATTTATTGGGCTTCTTCAAGGCTGGAGATTTGAGCCTGTCTGCCAGTTCCAGGAACAGTTCTGTAGCACTCAGACCAGATCACTAAGAGTTGCATGGCAACTGGGGCAAAAGTGTTGAATTAGGAACTTGGTACCAGGCGTATTCTCCCCTTGGCTTCTAGACAAGAATTGTTTAGCCTTTTTTTTTTCTTAAACCAATGCTCCTCAAGGTTTTCATAAAAGAAAAAAGACAGAAATGTAGTTGTCTTCACTGAGACAAACATGTCCCCCTCTCCATCTTGACTTGTATTTCCAGTAAGGTTTCCTAATTACTCTGTTGGGAGTGTTTGTTGTATTGGGGTGACCTTAGCACCTTTATGTGGCAGCAACTGAATGAGCATCTCCCTCTTCCCACATCTTGAGACACCGAGCCCAGCTGACAAGAGGTCTCCTCTGTCCAAGTGTCTTTTTAAGATGCACGTAGAGAATGGGGAGACATGTTTTATGGGCAGATTCTGTACCTCATTGTTTAGAAAAATGGATCAAAAGATGACATGCCCTTGGAGTAGGGGCCTATGTTTCATCTTGGTGTTTATCTTAAAGCAGTGGACTTATACAAAATTGTCCATTTGTGATACCAACGGAGTAAAACACTTTCCATATCCCTCCATGTCATAAGTTGTTTCATGGCCTCATTGCTGTCTTTAAGGGATGTATAGTATTCCATTGTGTGTATGTGTCAGGTTGTTTATCCAGTCTTCTATTCGAGGACATTTGAGCTCTTTGCACCTTCTTGCTACTGTGAACTGTGCTGCAATGAAGAGGGGGGAGCATTCATCTATTCATGCTCTATCTCATTTCTTTGGGATATATGCCCAAAGGAGGTATCGCTAGATCCTATGGTATTTCTTTTCCCAGTTCTTTTAGTTAGATCAACTTCCATACTGATTGTACATATTTACAAGCCCATCTTCAAAGTATAAGACTCCTCCCCAAAGATTTCTGCACCCCCTCCAACATTTGTTTATTATGCTTCTCTCTGTGGGTATAAGATATCTCATCATCATTTTCTTTTGGCATCTCCAGAATGACTATTGAGCCCGAACATTATTTCATGGGTTTGTAAGCCATTCAAGTATTCTCTTTTGTGAATTGTTTATTCATGTCCTTTTCCTGCTTATTGATTGGATTATTTTGTTTTCTCTTAATGAGATAGTGCAAAGGTTTTTAGATTTCACTAATTGATCCTTTATCTGTTGTGTCATTGCTAAAGATTCTCTTCCAACCAGTGGGTATCAAATATATTTTACTAAACATTTTTATTGTTTTCCATTTCTTTACATGATCAAAGTAAAATTTTTAAATTATAGTACATTTCCAAAATATCTATTTTGCCTCCCCTAAAACTGCTTACCCATGTGAAGAAGCTCTAGGTATGGGCTCCTGATTTTTGTTTTACACCTGAAAATGTAACTTCTTAGATGCAGAGGAAAAAGGGATATCTTTTGGTATCTTAATTCAAACCATTATTGCTGACATGCCCCCTATAATTTCCCAAGTTCAGAGTATTTATGTATTCTTTCAAAATCTAGAAATCTAAAGAATACTTATGTATTTAATAGTCATTGTTGTAACTGAAATAGACTTCAGATAATCAAGAAAATAGAAAAATTACAAACAAGTCAACTAATTTTATGAAGCTGATATTACTACTACTTAAAACTGATTAGAGATGTAAAACAAATAAAATCAGAGATCACTTATCGAAGAACATATTGCTAATTCAACAAACATTCTCTCAGGAGTTATTATATTTCAAAGCACATATTAATTTCAAGAGAACCACAGGGAAATTGACACAAAACCATTAACCTTTTGACTTATATTCTAGTATAAAAACTCTACAAATAGACAAACATGGAGGAGTCCTGGAGGGGCAGAGAGTTGAGTGGAACACACAGAGTCACTGCACCCAAAATAATTTGTCCCTGCGAGCTGATCTAATAAAATCAAGAACAGATAATGTTGAAAGAAGTTGAAGCTGCACCAAAGGCATTCACTAAGAACAAGTGTCCAGTCACTGAGAAAATACTAACTGAAATGTTGCAACAAACTGATGTCGTTTAATTAGGGATTTCTAAAAGATACAGCATCATCACTAAAACCACACGTTTAAAATTATATCCAAACTTTAAATGACCTGACCTCCCACTGGCTAGTTTTAACAACAAAATTGAATTGTGGTTAAAAGCAACCTAACTTGAGGGAGCAGGAGAGAGACAGAAAGAGTGAAGACAGAATTTTTAACCATGGAGTCAATCATTTCAAAGAGGAAAAAGCCAAATAGGATGTTGGCTTTTTGTCACTGTTAAAATGCTTTGTTGTAAAGTGCCCTTCTAAAATCAAAACCAACCCACTATCTTGGAATCCGTTCTGACTCATAGAGACTCTATAACTGACTCCTATGGTTTCTGAGATGTAAACCTGCACAGGTGAGTTTGAACCATGGACGTGGTGTTAGTCATGCAATGCTTAACCCACTGTGCCCCCAGGGCTTCTCACTCTTCTTGAAAGTGCTCTGAAAATTTGCCTTCCAAGCACACTTTTAGCAGTTTTATTGATACATAATTTGCATATCATACAATTCAATATTTCAGTCATACCATCATATCAAGGAGTTGTACAGTCATCAATTCTAGAGAATCTCGCCCCCCCCCCCATGGTTAAATTATCTACAAAATAAGTTGTATAATCAAAATCCTTCCTAGTGCTCCCACCCCCTCCACCCTTCATTATTTACTCCTTAAATCTCCTGTCCCTTCCTATCACCCACCCCAAGCCCCAAACCCCTTTTTCTCTGTATCCCATTGTATCAGTCGTAATCATTATGCATTCACCCCTCTTGTCGTTCACAGCTGGGAGACCCCACCAAACACAATAACAAAATCACACTAGATGGTGAGGTTAAAACCATAATAGTATGCAGACAAAATACAAATAATGTATAAGAAGGAAAAGACCCCCAACAAAAATTCAAAACGCCAGAGAATGAATTCCTGTTATGCATCCAGTTAGAGATACATGCACCCAGAAGAGATTCAGGTTGTATCTGTAAGGTGGTCACCTGACCAAGTATCACGTGGGATGCAGCATAATCAAGATTACAGTGGTCTTTGCCTGATAGTACAGAGACTCCTGCCTATGGCTAGAGTAGATCTGTCAGTGCCTCCATCTGACTAGATACTCTACAGATAGGTTTGGGGCTTCTACCATCTCCACAAGTTGGGTGTTCAAAACTTTTGCTGTCTCCAAGCACATTTTTATTAGGTAGCACTTGCACATTCCCTAGCACAAACACTGACCTATTGAAGAGAGCTACCAGGGGCAGCACAGTAGCCTATGGACCGCCAAAAGGTGCTTTACTCCTTGCAGCTAAATATCAAGTGGGCTATGTCCCCAAGATGTGCAGTATCTCCTTCAACACCTACCTATGGCCATGCTGGTTTTCCCTGAGACAGGAGGAGATGAAAATTTGCACCGTACCCTCATCATCAGAAAGGGGCCTGCTTGAAGAAGCAGAAGAAAACTATATCAAGATTATTCACCTTTTGGTAGGAAGACAATCATTGACTTACTACATCATTGTCCTATATGCTGCATTAAGATATATAGTATTCTGACAAACCTGTGACTGACATTCTCAGTGAATATTACTGTAAATTTTCTTGGATGACTAACCCTCATTGTTTGCATAAATAGCATCCAGCTATGGCAGAATTGATTCTGTGAGTCAAGTGAATAATTGATTCAAGTGAATCATTTAAATATTGCAATATGGAGCTATCTGCCATTAGCTCAATACCCCTCTCTCAAAAGTATCGTTGAGTTCTTTAAGAAAATAGTACAACGGTCTAATCAATTACATTATTAGCAAAAGGATTTTTAGGCCCCAGGTGTATAATCAATAAGACATTCTACTAGAAATTAACAAGGAAGCCTCTAAAGGGAGTGAAAGGCATACAAAAACCATAGATCTAAGCGTGGTTTTGGGGGTTGAACAAAATCTTTAATTTAAGGACAATTAGTTCTTACATCATGACCCTGCTCCATATTCTCCCTTAGGAAGGAAAGACAGAAGACATGGGTGCTGCAACACAGTGTGGGGCAGAGATTAGATGGTGTCTGGCTAGCAGATAGAAATAGTGATTGGGGTCTTAAAAACATGTTTCTAAACAAGCAAACACAATGTCGACTAAGTCCAAATGGAAGAAGCACATCAACGGCAGTGAATGTAAATCATATAATCCAAAGCAGAAGGAGAAAATAGTATCAGAGCTTAAACTGCGAGAGCTTGGTTTGCAGAAAGCTATGGATAACAGTGAAAGTTCAAGATAAGTTTATGAGGTCCACATAGAAAATAAGCCTCTGGTGATTTTTTCTCTATCCATAGTAGAGGGATGGGAAGAAATTGGTTACCATATAGGGTGCACTGGAGAGATGACTATATGAGATCAAAATATGACACTGTCTTGAATGATTAAAATCTTGTCAATTGATTACCTCTCTGATGTACATTGGGACTGACCTTGTTTTCAACATGTTGCATGCTTTTTCTCATATGGGGATTTGTCAGCGATGTATATTATCACTGGGTGCAACCCTCTTGAATATTTGTTATATGCTTTTCTTTGTTTCAGTATATGAAATCCGGGATTGATGAACCTATTGAGACAGCAAATAGAATAAGAATCCCTGAGGTGGTGGGGTAAAGGGGAATTGATGTCAAGGAATTCAAGGAGAAAGAAAAGGAATTCAAGGAGAAAGAAAATGTTTTGAACCTGTAGAAGTGGCACTTGTACAATACTGCTTGATGTGATTGAATTTTGGAATCACATGGTATCTGTTTTAAAAAGCAACTTAGCTAATATATATATATATATATATATACACACATACCATTTTTTAAGAAAAGTAAAAACAACAGTTGTATTAAAAACTAATTTTAAAGTCTTAGGGCTTAAATTGCAAGCATCCAGTTTGTAGAAGTCTATGGAGGATGGCGGTGACCCAAAATGCAGCCATAGAGTGTCTTTTCAGGTTGGGCCTCAGGCAGGTTCCTCTACTCACCAGTGAGACTTGAACAGCTTTACTAGCAGACAGGCTGATTGGAAACTTGATTACTGTTGATTGAATCCTGGTGTAATATGACATTTGATCAGTGGATCTCTCTCTTGACCCAATGTGAATTACCTCTATGTTCAAACACTTCCCAGTTGTTCCATGATTTCTTCTCTTTTAAAATATTGTCGGTGGTTTTTCTATTTGTCTCTCTCTACTCTGAGATGATTTTTTTCTCTTGGCTTCATTTTATTTTTGTCTCTTATTGTTTCTGGTAGGTCTCCCAGTGTAGCAATCATAGGAGGGACTATAAAGAGACAATAGCAATCATTTACTGAGAAGTGGTGAGGAGGAGGGAGTTGGAGAACCAGGGGATGTGGGAGGCAGAAGGGAGCACTAGCGCTGATTGTGATAATGTATATACGTATCTTTTTAGAAGCAACATGATATGTGAATAACACCTCACATAAATTGTTCAATAAAAAGAAACCAAACATGACCTATGGTTACCATGGATCGAAAAAGAAATATTTTTGCTTAGGGGGTATTGAGTTCATTTTAATTGTGGTGGAACAATTTGGAGAGGAATAGCAATAATGGTTTACAACACAAATAATATAATCAATGGCACTTTATATATCCAGAAGTTGTTGAATTGGTGAAAGTTTTGTTCTTTATATTTTTGTGAAAACTGAAGAAAATATATGAATAACTGAGCATGAAGAGAAAGAAAATATTCTGAAAATTGTGGTTAAATGTGTATAATTCTTTTCATATGGTTCAACTATTGAATTTTATGATATATTGAAGAAGTGCCAGTAAAATTGTTTGGAAAAATTAATTACAATTTGGGAGTGAGGCGGGGGGCAGTGGGGGGGAGACACAGACCCTCTCCAAGCAGGGCTCTGTTGTTGTAGAAGCACGTCCTCTCAACACTGCCCAGAGACTCTTTTCAAATAAGGGCCACCTTTTTTCTCTGCTTCTTCAATGCTTGGCAGGGGGTAAATAAAAAACCGCCTGAGAAAGGAAAGACATTGGTGAGAGGTGACACAGAGAAAGTGACACATTAGTAACTGTCTATCAAATTTGGTGCCGTGTTGCAGCAACAGTGTATTGTTTTTCAGTTTTTCATCTGTGGTCGATAAATAATCATTTGTCAACTTGAGGATTAATAGTGCAGGGGTGGAGTCTGATCTATCCATCATCATAGTCAATGAGGACTCAATGTGTACATGGCCTGTTTCAGAGAATTCAGAGAAATTTTGGTATTTCCTCCTTGGAGTCTAGAGACACTTTCTGCTTATTTCCTGTGAGACTTTCCTGAGGAGAAGTCACGTGGACTTACACTGATGCAGCCCTGAGAACTGGAGCAGCCACTTGGAGACTCCGGACAGTGTTGAGATGTTTACAATACCACTGGATCCAAAACTCAAACCACTGGCCTGCGGTCTTCCTGTATTCGGTATCACTGTATGTGTTTCATGAGTCTGAAGAGAACTTTATAGATTGTTGTCCTACATATGGGCTAATATCAGGCTTAAGGACTTGATTTGGACTGATTTGGATGTTTTATCAATGTTCATTTCCTCTTCTTCATAAACTTCTTATATATATATATATATATATATATATATATATATATATACACACACACACACACACACACACACACTCTACCCAGACTAACATAATATTCTATGGTTGGTTTTCATAAGTCCAGGATATATGTAAGTTTATATCTATCCATACACTTACAAAGCTAAAACTGTTCATTTATTTATATCTTGGATGCTGGGTCTGGATCAGATTCTCATCTGATCACAATGCTACCTCCAGTCATATGGCTTCATTGACAGTGCTAGAAGCACGGCCGCTGCTTCCTTTCTGGGTGCAAGGAAGGTGGCACCAGGAATTCCCACACTGGGTGACATCAACCCTAAGGGATGTGGCAATCTCCGGGTTGTGCAAATGGTTAATTTGCTCAGCAGACAACGGGAAGCCTGAAGGCCTCAGTTCATTCCAGATGCCCGGGAAGAAATCCTACCTCTGAAAAAGCAGCCACTGGAAGCCAAGTGGAGACAATCTGCTCTGACCCATCCAGGGTCCCCGAGAGCTGGAATTCATCTAACAACAGCTGGTGGGTTTTTTGAATGTGGATGATTTTTATATCAGCTACTTTGAATATTCCTCAGACACAAAGCAAAATATTCTTAAAGAGAACACACCACAAAACTCTGAATAACCTGAAACAACTCACTCCTAATTTTGGCATATTTATTGTGCACTGTTTATTAATGTGTGGTCCAAGTATAGTTATACTTGTCAACTATACAGATTTGGGCATTTGCAACCACCACTTCAGATAGCATGTTTGGAAACCAAGTATCACACACTGACCTTAAAAGAACACTGCCATTTTACTCGTTTACTTTGGAATTAAATGTTCTTTGTTGGGGTATCTCTGGTATCTCTGGTGTCTTTGCGAAATAAAACATCCTTCCCAAAGCTTAAAAATTTTAAGTCTGGAGGGGGTCCAAGATGGCGCTGAAGTAAGCAGCCCAAGTGGGAGCTCCGGTAAGTTTGGAGTCCAGGAGGTGCATGGAAGTGCTCTGGTGAGTGGAAAGGTCCCTACGAGGGGCACTCCCAGGCCAGGAGAGGACCCTGCCCCACATCGGCTTTCTTTTAAGCTCTAGAGGTCCGGTTCCTTCTATCAGAGATTTCCCGCTGCGGGCCAACCATTGTGCGCCTTCCCACGAGCCAGGACTGACCCCAATCCACTGCCGAATCCGGACCCTGAGAACAGGACAGCTTTCGCGTGGAGTCCCCCAGGGCTAGACTAGAACACCACACACCTACAGAGGCGATCCACTCCCTGCGCTCACCTGAAGCAGGCTGCGTGTCTCCCATGGATCCTCTCCGTGCAGGGGGAAAAAGGCGACTGTGCCTACAGGCTTGACTTCCTCGCTCCAGAGCCCCAAGGACGAACCGCCAGCCGTTTCCACTGCCTGCGGCCAGTGCACCCACAGCCAGTGTCTGGACCGCCTCCTGCCCCCAGGCAGCCACGCATGCCGGGTCAGTGGGGACACAGCTTCCGTAGTCCTATGCACAGACGCACCACCCGCCTCCCGCCCTCCCTAGCCCGGGAGCCATCCTGCGTGAGTCTCCCCTGGGCCGGCGGCCCTTTTTCCGCTCTCCCTAGCCCAGAACCATCTCACGCGAGTCTCTCCCAGGGCCAGCGGTCCTTCTCCAGCCCTCCCTAACCTGGGTGCTGGGCCTCTTGAGAGGCGCACTGCCCTGGCCTCCACTCACCTTTTCTAGCGTGGAAGCCAGCCTGCGTGGATCGTGCCCTGCCTCGCGGGTCACTGCCCCCTTTCTCCATCGTAGGTCCTGCCCTGCATAGCTTTTCCCAGTGCTGTAGCAGGGTAGACAAAGGGAATCTGGGTGCTTAAGGCATTTTATATTGCGCACTACAAGTTGGGAGCCTGTTGCATTCCTCGGAGCCTCTGTGCCCCTGAGCCGGGGTCTGCGGGAGCCTGTGTACCCCTGAGCTGGTTCTTGGGTGACCCAGAGTCTGTCCCCAAGAGCCTGTGAGTATAGCAGACTGTGGGGGAACAAGGGTATACCTGGTTTGGTCCAGGACATTAGTTTAACTTCTGGAGCCTCGGCAGTTGGGATCCTGTGTTATCTGTGTGTCTTGAAGTCTGTGTTGAGGGGGGTGGGGCAATGTCTGAGAGCCTATGTGCCCCAAGGTCTGTCACCTGGAGCCTGTGTTCACGGACTCTGTGTGGGAACAAGCGGTCAGCTGGCCGGCCCAGGCCCTTAGTTGAAATTCTGCGGCCTCTGGGCTAGAGGGGGTAGTTTGCTTACTTCTCAGAGTAGAAGTCTGTGTACCCCAGAATCTGGGCCCCCAGGAACCTGTGGTCCCCAGAATCTGTCTCTAGGAGCCTGTGTGCACAGGAGTCTGTAGGGCAACAAGGGTACAGTTGGTCTGACCCAGGGCCTTAGTTTAACTTCAGGGGCCTTGGCAGCTGGGAGCCTGGGTTGCCTGTGTGCCTGGGAGACTGTGGGCCTCAGAGTCTGCCCACAGGAGCCTGTGTGCACGGAATCTGTTTGGGAGTAAGAGGACAGCTGGTTTGCTCAGGATCTTAGCTGAACTGCAGCAACCTGTGCCCAGGAGTCTGTATATTCAGGAATCTGCATGGAAACAAGGGGACTGCTGACTTTTAAGTCAACAGAGTACCTCCCTATACAGAAACCAGACCAATCTCCAAAGTAAAACACAGGCACCCTGTGAAAACACCAACACCAATCACTCAGAAAGTACACAAGGGTATTTGGTAACAAAGGAACATGGCACCAACCTCTTTAAAAGCATCACGTAGACAACAGAATACCACATCAATGCTAATAAGTAAATAAGAAAGACAAGCCACAGCAACATAGAAGAATCTGATGTGGATCTGCCACAAAAAGAGATTCTTAGAAGATTGATTGGAGAAATAAAAAAGATGAAGGAAGCCACACAGACAAAGGATGCAATGATAGAAGGGATGAATGCCACAATAGAAGGGATGAAGTCCACAATAGAGGGAATGAGAGTCAAGCATCAGAGGGAACTACAGGAGATAACGGGGGAAATAACAGAAGCAGCATGCAGGGTTGCTGATCTTATGAACAGATTGGATGTGGCTGAGATTCATATCAGTGACCTTGAAGACAATCAGGCTGACCTCAAGAAATGTGAAAGACAATCAAACAAGACAATAAAAGAGACAGAGGAAAACCTGAGATCAATGAGCGATGCTATGAAAAGGAACAACAACTGAATCATTGGTCTATCAGAACAAGACACAGTGAAGAAATCAACATCTAATTTAACAAGGGAATTTCTGAAAGAAAATTTACCCAACCTAATGAATGAAAACCAGTCTATCACATAGGAAGCAGAGAGGACACCAAGTAGACTAGATCCCAAGAAGAACTCACCAAGGCATATAACAGTTAAACTGTACAACTCTGAGGAAAAAGAGAAAATCCTGAGAGCAGTAAGAGAAAGGAGGATGATCACTTATAAGGGCCCTCAGGTAAGAATATGTGCAGATCTATCAACAGTAACCATGAAGAGGAGAAGAGAGTGGACCAATATCTTCCAGAAGTTGAAGGAAAACAACTAGAATTAGCCTCCCCTAGAATTCTTTAACCTGTAAAGCTATCAATCAAGATAGATGGGGAAATAAGGGTCTTCCAAGATAAGGAAAAACTTAAAGAATATGTTGTGAGACACCCAAACCTAAGGAAGCGCCTTGCTGACTCACTATGGCCAGAAGACCAACACCCACCAAGCACAAACAAAAGAACATCCTATACTCCAACCTCACCCAGGAGCCAACAGACTAATCCCAATCACCAAGAACATACGGCCACAGGGAAAAAAACATAGCAATAAAGAAGCCACCCCCCCCCATGAAAACACAACAGAGCTATGAAAAGGGGGATAAGAAAACAAACACATCAAAAAACACAAGAGGCCAGCAATGAACCCACAGATTGGGATAATTACTCTAACTGTCAATGTCATGAACTCCATCATTAAAATAGAAAGGTTGGCGGACTGGTTCACAAAACATAATGCATCAATCTGTTGCCTGCAGGAAACTCTTCTTAAGCTCACAGAAAAGAATAAACTAAGAATAAAAGGCCGGAGGAGGATATATCAGGCTAATGGTGAATCAAGAAAAGCAGGGGTTGCAATTCTAATCTCAGATAAAACAGACCTCAAGGTTCAAGCCAAAAAAGAGACAAGGAGGGGAACTTTATAATGCTCAAGGGAGCACTTCACCAGGATCCAGTGAGCATAATAACTATATACGTGTCAAATGAGAGACCCACTAAATTTGTCAAACAGACAATTCAGAACATGGAAAAAGATGTTACAGACTCAACAAAAAAAAGTAGGAGACTTTAACATGCCACTATCAGAGAAAGACAGATCTTTGGGAAAGAAGCTCAGCAAAGAGTCTATCGAACTAAATACCACAATAAGACAACTAGATTTGATAGACATAGTCCAGGCCTTCCATCCAAATCAAAAAAATATGCATTCTTCTCAAGTCCACATGGCCCATTTTCAAAAATTGACCACATGCTGGGACACAAGTCAAGCATAAGTAATTTCAAACACATAGAGATCATACAGGCATCCTCCTCAGACCACTATGTCATAAAGCTGGAGATTAATAAAAGGACCAGTACTAAAAAACGGCAAACAGATGGAGGATGAATAGCAAACTTCTGCGTTATGAATGGATAATGACCCAGATTGGAAGGTAGATAAAAACATTTCTTGAAATTAATGAGAATGAGAATACTTCATATCAAAACCTCTAGGATACTGTGAAGGCAGTTATCAGAGGTAGCTTGATTGCAATAGGAACATATGTGAAAAAGGAAGAGATTCTTATGGCAGACATACTCTCACAAAATCTGCAACAACTAGAACACAGTCAACAGAATAATCCCTCTAACAAGAAAAGAAAAGAAATAATAGAAATTAGGACAGAGTTGAACCATTGGGAAGAGAAAAAAAATACCAAAGATTAATGCAGCAAAAAGTTGGTTCTTTGAAAGGATCAATAAAATGGACAGGACACTGCCAAAACTGACCAAAGAAAGGAAAGAAAAAGCAACAATAGACAGGATGAGGAATGAAATGGGGGAAATCAAAACAGACTCCAATGAAATTAAAAGGATTATTACGAAGTACTATGAAAATCTGTACTCCAACAAGTTCACCAATCTGGAAGACTTGGACAATATCTGGGAAAAACAATCCTTCCCTAGACTGTCCCAGATAGAGGTCAAGGAACTAAACAAACCCATAACGAGAGAAGAGATAGATATGGTTATCAAGAATATACCAACAAAAAAGCTCCTGGACCAGATGGCTTCACTGGGGAATTCTATAAGGCTTTCAGGAAGGAGCTGGCACCAATCCTCCACAAAGTTTTCCAGCATATAGAAAAGGATGGAAAACTCCCCAACTCAGTTTATGAAGCCAGTATAACTTTTATACCCAAACAGGGAAAGGATCTCATAGGAGTAGAGAACTATAGACCAATATCCCTAATGAATATAGATGCAAAAATCTTCAACAAGATATTGGCCAATAGAATACAAAAATATATACAAAGCATAATTCACCAGGATCAAGTAGGATTCATCCCAGGGATGCAGGGATGGTTTAACATCCATAAATCCATCAATATTATACATCATATTCATAAGATGGAAGATAAGAACCATATGATAATATCTATAGATGCAGAGAAAGGATTTGATAACATCCAGCACCCTTTCCTAATCAAGATGCTCAGACAGATAGGAATAGAAGGTCAGTTTCTCAAGCTACACAAGCTATCTAAAAGTAGCTGACAGCTAACCTAATAATCAATGGAGAAAAGCCTAAATCACTCCCTCTGAAGAAGGGGACTAGACAAAGATGCTCCTTATCCCCACTACTATTCAATATAGTACTGGAGGTCTTTGTAAATGACTTAAGACAACAGAAAAACATCCAAGGTATCCAAATGGGAAAGGAGGAGGGCTAGTAATCATTATTCGCTGATGACATAATCCTGTACATCGCAAATCCCAAGAGATCCACAACCAGAGCGATAGAGGAATATGGAAGAGTGGCAGGATATAATATCAACAAATAGAAGTTGATTAGTCTGCTCTACACATCTGAGAAGACCATGGAAAGGAGGTCAAGAAGGTGGTACCATTCAAAATAGCCCAGAATAAATTGTAATATCTAGGGATATATCTAATCAAAAAAACAAAAGCCCTATACAAGAAAAACTACAAAGCCCTACCACAGGAAATGAAAAGTAATCTCCACCAGTGGAGGAATATCCCATGCTCATGGATTGGGAGACTCAATATAGTACAGATGTCTATCCTTCCCAGGGCACTTTATAAGTTCAATGCTATCCCGATTGAAATACCAACAACCTTCTTTAGGAACTGGAAAAACTAACCACCAACTTCATATGGAGAGGGAAAAAGCCCAGAAGTAGGCTTAAGGAAAAGAACACAGTTGGAGGGATGGCTTTACCTGATCTTCACTCTTACTATAAAGCCACAGTGGTCAAAACAGTGTGGTACTGGCATAATGACAGATACACAGATCAATGGAAAAGAATAGAAAACCCAGAAATAAAACCATTAGCATATAAACAACTGATTTTTGACAAGGGCCCCAGAAGCATCAAGTGGGAGCGCGATGCCCTATTGAACAAATGGTGCTGGAGACAATGGCAATCCACATGTAGAAAAATGAAACAGGGTCCCTACCTCACCCCATGCACAAGAACAAACTCAAGGTGGATCACGGATCTGGAAGTTAAACCAGAAACCATCAGGGCCATTAGCGAAAGAATCGGAGAAAATCTAAGAACCTTGTCCCAGGGAATACAAAGGCTAACTGCAATAGGACAGGGTACAAATGCAGGGGAGTCTGAAATTGACATATGGAACTTACTAAGAATAAAACACATGTGTGCATCAGAGGACTTTACTAAGAGGGTAGCCAGGAAACCCACAGACTGGGAGAGGAATTTTAGCAACAATACAACAGACAAAGGGCTTATTACAAAAATTGACAATACCCTTGTTTCCTGCAAGAAGATAAAAACAGATAACCCTTTGAAGAAATGGGAAAGAGAACTGAAAAGAAGTTTCACTAGGGAGGAGGTCCTTATGTCCAACAAACATATGAGAAAATGTTTCCGCTCACTATCCATCAGAGAAATGCAGACAAAACAACCATTAGATATCATCTAGCACCCTTGAGGCTAGCCCAGATCAGAAAAGCAAAGTGCAACAAATGTTGGAGGGGATGTGGTAAAATAGAAACACTTCTACATTGCTGGTGGTCGTGTAGATATGCACAGCCATTATGGAAAGCAGTATGGCAATACTTAATGAAAATGGAAGTTGAGATACCATATGATCCAGCTATCCCACTATTGGGCATATACCCAGAAGAGACAAGAAATAAACCACAGCCAGTGGAATGCATGCCAGTATTTTTGCCGCTCAATTCACAATCACAAAGAGTTAGAAGCAATCTAAATTTCCATCAGTAGATGAATGGATCAACAGACTCTGGCACATACACAAAATGGAGTTCTATGCCTCACTCAAGAGCTCTAATGAGCACATGAAACACATCTCTGCGTGGGAAGAACTGGAGGGAATTATGCTAAGCAAAGCCAGTCAATCACAAAAGAATAAGTACTACATGAGCCCCCTGAGGTAAGTAGAAACAGTATGGTGAGTATAAAAGAGAAGACTCCTATACCATAACAGTTGCTCCAAGATGTAGGGTAAGGGGAGGAGGGAGGACCAAACCCAAGGAGGTACACGCTGGGTGCAACACAGTAATGGGAGAAGGATGAGGGGGAGGAGGGGATAAGGAGATAAAAGGGAGTTCAAAAGTGAAAGGATAACATAGGGAATGGGGCACTAACCCACCCAGCGGGGGAGTACTGGTCTTGTCTCTACAGAAACCGGAATGGGCAACAGTTCTTACCACGAAGCACCCAACCATGAGGACAGCGTGGACTCATGGAAGGATGCAAGAAGAGAGAGAGCAACAAAGCCAGACTCCATCCCTAGAAGTGGGCATGGGCGAGGACATGTTGGGGGAGGGGCCAGCATCCCACAACCACAGGAACAAAGACAAGAAGGGAGGAAGAGGAAGAGAGCTGGTCCAGTGCCCATGCAGAACATGATGCTCAGAGGAATACATTCCTCTGGAGACCCAATGTGCCACAGAAAGGACTGGGCAAATAAACAAGTGGACGGGGCACAGTGGCTCACTACTGAAGCAGACAGTGACACAGGGCACTTCAGGAGTCACATCGTGGGGAAGCATTGCGGACTGAACCCCCCCCCCAAAACAAAACAAAACAAAACAAAACAAATGAACCGAACCAAGAAGGGGGTACTTCTTCTCAGAGAGAATGGAGTAAAGAATGACAGGTCTTATGATTCCTGAGGGCCATGAGAGAAGGGAGGAGAAAGGGGTATGGACAAAACATGGCCTGGGGCTGGTGGAGGGAGCAACAAGTGGTCTGGAATCTAAGGAAGGGAGGGTGGGGGAGAGGGCCTGGTCGGGATTAAGTGAGGGCTACGGATCAGTGAGGAAGCACTGAAATGCTAATGGAGGTGGAGCATGATGGTGGGTCAGGAGGGAGATGGAAATGGAGGAAAGAGCAAGAAGGCAAAGGACACTTGCAGAGGTCTAAACATAGGTATGGTCTTACATAGATACAATTATCTATTATAAGGAGGGAATAAATTTAAGAACATATCTATAGGTCAAATACTAAGGTAGCAAGTTAACCTTGGACCCACACCCAAGTGTTCCCTCAATGCAAGAACACTTTGTTCTATGAATCTGGTATTCCCCAAAGCTCACTGGCCCAACATGATCACAGAAGTAAAATGGATCATAAGCAAACGTGGTGAAGAAAGCTGATGGTGTCTGGCTATCAGAGGATATATCATCTGGGGTCTTAAAAGCCTGAAGATAAACAATAGACCACTTACCTGAAAAGAGACCACACACACACATAGAAGCACAACAGCCAGCGTGGCACAAGGTGGTGTAAGGTCTAGGCAATAGTCATTAAACGGGGGTAAAAGCACACATATCACTGTGTGCATACATCCCCAAGGCACCCCCAGAGGACATGTGGGAGCATGAGCAAGATTGTTGAAGAAAGCTGACAATGTCCAGCTATCAAAAGATATAACATTGGGGGTCTTAAATGCTTGAGCATAAATGAGCAGCCATCAAGCTCAGGAGCAACAAAACCTACCATAAAAGAAGCTCACCTGCTTGTGCAGATCATGAGATGCTGAAACAATCAAGTATCAGGCATCAAAGAACAAAAATCAAAATCAATGGACCAATTGACTCTCAATACGATCGCTGAAGACAAATGGATATAGTTGCAAAGAGAGTAGAAGAAACGATGGTGCCCAGCTACCGAATGATTGAATGTCTGGAGTCTCAAAGACTGGAAGATAATCGAGTCGCCATTCAGAGCAGAAACAGCAAAGCCCACCTGGAAGAAGCACACTAGCCTGTGTAATCAAGAGGGCAGTAGAGAACAGGTGTTGAGCATCAAAGAACAAAAACCAAGTTATCACGAATGAGGGGGAGAGCAGGGTGGTGACCTAAGGCCCACTGGTGGGGAATTGGTCACCACTTTACAGGGAGTCAAGGGGAGGAGACAGACCAGTCAAGGGACAACAGGGCAGCGATGGTGCATACAAGTTCCCTCTACTTCCTGAAGTCTTCCTTCCCCACAACCGTCATGGTTCCAACTCTACCTTACAAATCCAGATGGACTGGAGAAGGTACACTAGTAGAGAGGGGAGCTGGAGATATGGGGAAACCAAGATGGATGAGTCCTTTTGGGCCAGTGGTTAGACTGGAGCTGCTGGATGGGTGGAGAGAAGGTGGGGTGGAGAGACGGAGCCATCTGCAAGGATATACACAGAAGCTCCTATTTGAAGGATGGGCATCAGGGGAGTGGGTTGGGGGAGAGGTCAGGCAGTGTAAGAGAATGCAGAACCATAATAATTTATAAAGTATTGAGGGCTGGTGGGGAGGGGAGAACAGGGGAAGGGGGGAAGGGATGGAAAAGCAGATACTAGGGGCTCAAGGGAGAAGGAAGATGATTGGAGAACAATAACAGCAGCGGACATGTGAAAGTGCTTGGCACAGTGTGTTTCTTTATGTATTGTGAAAAATGATGCACAAGCCCACATAAAATGATTTTTCATAAAAAATAAAATAAAATTTAAGTCTAAGAAAAGAGCCCTTTAGTTCACACTGCTAATTAACAGGGCATTGGAATGCTCCCATTATTTCTATAATGTGTTCTTCCAAACAGTTCTAGAAAGCCAAGAGGTAAATTGTACAATGGGAACCCACTTAGAAACAAACTGATGTCCTCTGTGACAGGAAGAATCTTAGCTAACCGTGCATATATTGCTAATTTTTAGTTCTTAGGCTATATGTTAATACACTGTCTTATTTGATCATTGTAGAAAGAGTCTTGGAAAATGAAAAGTGCATTGGTGCCTTATTTTTATATGCCTGTACAGCAATAAATCAAGCAAGATTTCACTCCTAATTTTAAGAAGAAGAGATATCTTTCTTAAGATCTCACAGATCATAATTGATTTGGACCTTAGGCCTTGATCTCAGTCATCAGAACGCAAACTCTGTGCTCGGACTTCCCAGAGACGCCCTGGGCTCCTCCTGCCTGGGTCATCCTCATCACTGCCTTTCCCCTGGGGCCTCGCTGCCTGCTCATGCAACAGGACACTTTCTCTTGCTTGCTCTAGCCCTTACTCCTTCCTCTTTCCTGCATTCCTTCCTGAAAGATTTGCTTTCGTTTTCTCCAAAGTCAATTTTTCACATTTATTTGGAGTCCTCCTCTTTCTGTCTTTTTGGACATATTTTTAAAAGAAAAAAACTACATCAAAAGCCAAAGCAAACCAAGTCGATTTCAGTTGGCTCAGTTCCAATCCATAGCACTTTATGGATACCAGAAGTCTCTGCCTGTGCAAACAGTTAAGTAGCTATTCACTCACCTAAACATTTGTAGTTGAGATCCACGCAGCAGTCTCACAAAAGAAAGGCTTGGAAATCTAATTCTATTTAAAAAAAGCTCTATGAGGTGGTTCTCATGGACTTACCTTGAATCAGAATCAACTCAGTGAAAATGCATACTAGTGATCTACACTAAGAATACTATAAGGATATTATAAATATTGTTGGAATTTAATATCTCTAGTGACCTCAGTGGGTGGTGTAAACATTAATCCTTCAATGCCTAACCAATAGCTTGGATTTAAGTCTCTTGGAAGAACGATCTGATGACATAAAGAATCAGACATTGAAATGCTATGGAGCACAGAGCTCTGACGCACTTGAGGTCATCATACATTGAAGCTGATGGCAACTGATGGTGCTGATGATAGAATAACCCAATGATTTAGTAATGAATTCTGTACTTATTTTATTAATTATCTTGTTTACTGTGAATTAGCTGAAGGTTTACATATCAGATGATCATTATTGCATTAGGCAGTTTAAGCTACTTACCAAGCACCCCATTATGTTACCTTCTCCCACTGTTTGGATTTCTCTCTTCTCTCTTGTGAATTACCACCTTCCCCTTCACTCAAGCTAGTACTTCTCAACTCCCTACTGTATTGTTTCATCTTCCCTCATTTGCCCTCTGGGCCTTGGTAACCTCCAAATTCTTCTCTCTTTGATACAGAAGTATTGGTGTCTTCACTCTCTCTTTGTAACAGTGGTCTCCTCTAATATTTGTTTTTTATAAGTGACTAGTTTCATTCAGCATGATGTTCTCCAGGTCCATCCCTGCCCTGATTTGCTTCATGCTTTCATCATTGTTTGTCCAGTGTGTGTTAGCATCAGAGGTTCTTCATTCACTCTCCCACTGATGGGCCTTAGGGATCTTCCCATCGTCTTGCTACTGTGAGAAAGGCAGCGATGCATGAGTCTATACATGACACCCATTTAGTGCATCCACTGTAGGGAGGAATAAACTAGACAAGAGGAGTTTAAATATGTAAAGACAAAGCTAGAACTGAGCATACCCAGCATTTGAACCAAGTAGTTCACTTCCAAAAAGAATAGCTTCTGCTGTTTCAGGAAAGCCCAGTGCAGGGGCAGGTGAAGTAGCTATGAGAGATCATCTTTGTTTATCTTCCTCTTAAAGAAAAGCTTTGTTTGTTTATGGCATCAAAGAGGTGTCATCAGGATGAGACTTGATTTTTAAGTCAGACTCCATGGGGACTCGAGCCAGGAGGGTCTACTTAGTATAATCCCCAGCCATCACACTCAGCATGGAAAGTCAGCATATATTTACATTGGTCTCCTGGCTATTGTGATTTTAGATGGGGGTTTGATTTTTAATGGTTATTATTCCCTGAAGATATATAGTGGCTGGAGTTTAAACTTCCTGAGGAAAATTAGGACTCACTGTGAGACCAAAGAGCTTCTGAGTAATTGGTACCATGACTATATTTTTCTAGTTGACAGTGTTTTAATTTCTTTTTATTGTGGCTTTATTGACATATACTTTACATAACCAGAATTTAACCCTTCAATCGCCTTGAAAAGAGTTGTACCATCATCACAATATATTTCAGAACATTTTTTCCTTCACTGATTTTTGTTAGCTCCCCATGCCACCCAACCTCCTAAGTTAGTCCGGATAGACTAGAGGAACAAATTTCAGAGACACGCATATAGGTATAAGGAAAAGGTTTATATACAAAAGGAATGGGACACGAGAAAGCATCCCAGCCCAGTCCAGTGCAAAGTCATAAGTCCGGTATTAACTCATATGCCTGCAATCAGTCTATAAAGTCTGCTTCTGACTCAGGAAGTCACAGGTCAGTGGGTGCAGAATTCTGGTGCTGGCAGGGGTCTCCCCATGGCTCCTCACTTCCTGGGCTCAGGTCCATCATCAGCATGCCGCTCCAGCTTCAGAGGTCTGTCTTCATCAGGGCAAGCCGTGCGGTCTCTCCGCTGGCACCTCAAGCTTCTCCAACACTGCCAGCTTGCCTGTGATTAATTGTCTCTCCCACTAACTCCCAACAGCTGGGGAAGATAGCTTCTCATCTTCATGAGTGAAATATCGCGAGATTTCCCTGGAGTCTCAGGTGAAAGCCATGCCCACGTAGAGGCCTCATCGGCTACTCAATGGCTTTCTCCTGATTAACAGGCCAGACTCCACCCCTCCATTTCAATGATAAAATTAACATAAGCACATGACTGCCACACCTCCCCTGCCAGGCTCAAGTGATGTCTCTATAGATTTACTTAGCCTGGATTTTATAGGCAGAAAATAATGCAAAGGACACACCAGAAACAAACCATTAAAATCCAACAAAGACAGAGCAAAATCCCAATGGACCCATCGAGCCTCGAGAATGATCCCCCCTCCCAGAACAGATGTTCCACAGAGAGGAATATATGGCCGGCCACACTATGAAACATGGCATCCTTTACTGACCCAGGGCCCTATGGGTACAACTCTGGAGAAGCAGGGTCGGGAATACACCCAGTCTGATCCCACCACACTGAGGCAAGGCGGGCAGCAGAGCCACAGGAGGAGCAGAGCATGGCGTTCCCGAGGGAATGCCAAGGATATACTTTGGAGACAGCATGTAGCACCCCACTTGACTAAACTGGGGGATACTCTTGAAGATCAATACCCAGACTTTGAACGACTAACAGGTTTTTCTTTTGATATTCTTAGTAATTTTTTTTACTTATTTATGTAATTTTCCCTAAGATTGTTTTGTTGTTCTTGCTATTGTCATCCTTTTATCATTTCACATCATGATATCTTGGTTTTTGTACATATTATTATCTCTGCAAATCTATGTAGATAACATAGGCTGGATGAACAGTCTGGAGCAGAAAACAACTGGACTGGTAGTTCTGTGGAGAGATGGGAGATGCAGATGAGAGGAAAGGAAGTATTGCTGACCATTCCAGGAACAAGGGAAGAACAAGTGATCCAAAAGCAGTGGAAAGGTGGGGGTATGAGGACTGATAGTGATTGATCAAGAGTAATGTAACAGAGAGATTTACTGAAACTCAAATAAAGGATGAGAATGATGGTGGGAAAAGAAGAAAGTAAAAGGAAATAGAGGAGAGAACTGGGAGGTAAAGAGCATTTACATTCTAAAGACAGGCATCACACAGATAAATATATTCAGATATGATGATGGGGAAATAGATTTATGTGCATGTACTTAAAAGCTTGTCATTAAGGCAACCGAGGGACATAGGACCTCCACTGAAGTACTTCCTCAATGCAAGAACACTTTGTTTTATTAAATTGACATTCCCTGATGCTCCCCTTCCCCACATATTCAATAAAGACACATGTCTGCCCAAGAAAATATGATGAAGAAAGATGATGGTGTCCGGGTATCAAAGGTATAGCTTCTGTGGTCTTAAAGACTTGAAAAATAAATAAGAGCCCATCTAGCTTAGAGGCAACAAAGTCTACTTGGAAGAAGCACCAGACTGTGTGACCACACGGTATCAATGGAAACAGTTATCAGGCATTGAGAACAAAAGTCATATCATTGAAAACCTGCCTTCCTGATATGATCCCTGAAGAAAAAGGTGTGCATAAGCAATTGTGGTGAAGAGAGCTGATGGTGACCAGCTATCAAAAGATACAGAGTCTTGGGTCTTAAAGACTTGAAGATAAATAAGCAACCATTAGCTCAGAAGCAGCAAAGGCCACAGAGGAGAAACACATCAGCCTATAGGACCATGAAGCATCAAAGGGTTGGGTATCAGATATCAAAGAACTAACAATTATATCCCTACAAATTAGGGGGAGTGCATATTGAGGTCCCAAGGTCCATCTGCAGGACTTACAGAAGGGTTGTGGGAAGGACAAGATTCAGTCAGGGTACAGTAGAGCAATGATAAAATATGCATTTTTCCTCTAGTTCTAAAATGCTTCCTCCCTCCCACTATCAGGATCTGAATTCTACCTTACAAATCTGGTCAGACCAGAGGCTGGACACTGATACAGATAGAAACTGGAAAATGGGGAATCCAGGAGAGATGACCCCTTTAGGACCAGAGGGAGAGTTGCAACACCGGGAGGATGGAGAAGAAATGGGGCACTGATCATAAGGGTATACATATAACCTCCTCCCGGGGGTATAGACAATGGCTAAGTGGGCAAAGGGAGAAGTCAGACAGCATAGGACAAGATAAAATTATAATAGTTTATAAATTATCAAGGGTTCAAGAGGGTAGGAGGTGCTGGGAGGTGATTATAAAACGAGGATCCAATAACAGGGGCTCCAGTGGAAGGTCAATGCTTTGAGAATGATGATGATGGCATCAAAGGTACAAATGTGCTTTGTATACAATAGATGTATGAATGGATTAAAACTAAAAGTTGTATGACCTCTCCATAAAATGATTTTTTTAATAAACCTCATTGGAAACAAAAGCAGAAAATATCAAAAAGCTGAAGCAACTTCTAAGTGTGTCCAAAGGGAGCAGTGATAGAAGTTCTTAAGATCCATGTAATTTTTTTCCTTCTGAAGTGTTCATCCTGTTATGTTTTGAGAAAAAAAGTTTCAAAATTAGAAGTTGTTAAGCAAAACATCATAAAGAGATGAGCTTAAAATTTTAAGTGTATTTTATTTAGTATGGTTTACTAAAGAAGTCTTGATGACTTGGGGGGTGTTCTACTTGTCACACAGAGTTTCTCTGAGTCTAAATTATCTTGACAGCACACAACAAGAACAACAGCGTATTTGACTACCCTGGACCGTGACGCCTGCAGACAACAGCATTGTATGTTGAAACTAGGTAGAACCAAGCATTCCTTGCTTTTCTGGATCTTGTAAGTTTTACAACTGTGACAGAGTTCACTTTTTTATGTTTCTTCTCACTTTAGTAGAAAGTATTCTAATTTTTTTTCTTTGTCAAGTTTCTGGATGCCAGAACTTTTGGCTTTTGCAGGACTTACTGTATACTACAGTGTTCTGAAATGCATACTGGATAGATTGTTAAAGTCTTTATGTTTACCATGACATCACATACATTATTCAACATCCTTCCACAATATGTAACCATTTCAATATAATGAAATTGATACAGGGATAATATTTAAATGGGTGGTAAAACAGAGGGCATTAGAAGGAATATCTATTTTCATCAACATTCTGAAGAAACACTTATCAAGCAGGCCCAGTACAATCACGGTCACTAGTTCAGAACCACCAACTGCGCCTCAGAAGAAAGATGAGGCTTTCCGCTCCCATAATGAGTTCTAGTCGCTCAGAAACTCACAGGAACACTGCTACTCTACCTGTAGGTTCTCTACAATTCAAATCACCTCTAGGGGAATAAGTTTGAATTTTATCTGCCCAGTCCTCGCCTGTCAGTCAGTCTGTGGCACTGGGATGGCTCCTGTGTTGCTGTGATGCTGTAGGCACTGCCACTGGCATGTGTGTTGTCAGAGGGATCACACAGTGCACAGTATCTGCAGTGCCTCCAGACCAGAACAGTCTATGGAGGAATAGGCTGTCTGCTTTTGAGACAACCGTAGAGCGTGTGGAAGCCTGGTCAGACACTGGAAACCTCATGTATAGAAGCAGACCCTTGTCAGAGTCAGTGCCTGAAGTTGAGCCCCTCTGGTGGGAAGGCCTCCCACATGGCTGAGGAAGAGCTGCTCTCTCCACCTTCACCTTTGGCCTTTGTCGGCCCTGAGTGCGGATCCAGTCACAGGGACTATGGGCAGGTGTTCAGGGTTTTGTGTTGTAAGTGGTAGTCCCTGGCTGCTGAAGCTCAGATGAGCCATACAACCTAGTCTCCAAACCTTTCTAACAGGACCCTGCAGATTAAACGTGCGAGGCATTTAAGAGCAAGCCTACAAAGGTATTTCCACTACAAAGGTGCTCAAGTGAAAGTGAGTGTGCTGAGGTTCCACTCACTTTGACAAGCGTGGTGCTGTGTTCACAGGAAATTGTGAAATAATCTGTGCTGAGGAGCTGCTGAGGGAAGTGGGAGCTCAGCCTTAAACTCTGGACATCAGGCGTAGGCTTTGAGGCTTACCATGCATTTTTTTTTTGTGTGTGTGTGTGGTATTGTTTGTTTGCCTGTTTGTTAACCAATCACTTATCTTACAGGTCTCTGACTTTCTTACTTCAACCACCCCCAAAGGACAGTTGACAAAATCGTATTCAGAGAATCAGACCCTTTTTTAAGAGGATAGTTTCCCATTAGAAAGATCAAATGCATATCATTTAAAATGTGCACTGACGTGAACTTGTCGATGCACATTGTGCATTTTAAGGTACTAGCACACAGATAATATCATAACCTGCTCCCATCCCTACTTGCTGTCATTGTAGATTGACTTGGTTACCAGAATCAGGACAACGGTCACTCTAATATTTCCTCAGTACTCATCACAATCCAGTGAGTCACTGAAACCACTGGTTCCAAGTAGCTTTTTCTGTCTCTGATCTTTGAAAATGAACCCAAAACTTACTTAGCTCAATGGATTCTCCTCAAAATGAAAATTGCTTGCATTCACTGTGGCATATGTGACTGTGATTATAAAACACAATTACTTCCAACTTATCTAGCATAGAAATAGGTTATCAATTAGTGTCAACTATGATTATTTTATTTATTTTTTTATCAGGACGTATATACTTGTACACTGTGTAAATATACACATCTGATTTATTCCAATAAGTTAATCAAAAGGTATATAAAATACAACAGCAAAGTTATATTTCTTTTTTATTTATATTAATGGGTTATTTATGTTATTAAAGTAAGATTGCCTTCAAAGAAAAGGATGTCATTAGAGCTATTTGGCTTCCAATGTAAACAAAGCCATGAACCTTTTTGGTTAGAAGAAAATCAGCTGATTTCTTAGCATTGCTCCTATTTCAAAATAAACAGCTTTACTTTCAGTTTCAAAATCCCTTACAGGAATTCTTTCTGGTTACAGGAAGTGTTTCCAGTTTCAAGTGAAACTGATCCTAAAATGTTAACCTTTGGTTGGAAAAGTCCTCGTCAGTACCAAAAAACAACTGCAATAACAAAATTACTGAGAGGGCAAAGAGCAATAGGGAAAAATTGGAAGTCCTTGACCATTTATTTTATGTAGAAGCTTCGCCAAATTCTATTGCCTAACTCTCTGCTTTACGATGTGATTCACTTTTCTTGTTAGCCTGGGTAAGAGTACCACCCACCACCACCTCCATGGTGAGGAACACAAGTCCCC
>PVJH01020663.1:0-40275 GCA_004026705.1 Nesogale talazaci | reverse complement strand
AGAGTTCAGGCATATTCGGCCTGTAGCCAAGTCAAGCATGTCTGGGCCGGAGGGCTCCTGACAGGTCCCCCTTTTTAATTTTTTCAAGTAATGTCCTCCCGGGAACTCCGCCTGTCTTAGGTTGTCAGGACACACACTCAGTCCTTACCCGTCATCGGTCAATGGCCTTCTAATGTAACCATGGCCTGTCTTAGGTTGGAAGACACTTATCTTTAGTGATCTTTCATTATGGTGAGTATTGAGCAGGACCATGTTGTCTGAACTATGTGCTTCTGAATTGGGGTTAGAGTTAAGTGGGAGCCCACAATCATCTGCTTGTCCCTGGGTTATGAACAACTCTGGTTTACTTTGGCGGTCATATTATGACAAACACAAAAATCCTCAAAACCACTGCCACCCAACACAAAAACAAATAATAAAAGATTGTAGAAAAACAAAACAAAATAGAAAACATTGTTAATCATCCCCTGAGTACAAAGCAATTGCATTTATAGCATCAACATTTTTTTCCAATGACGCAGAACTCAAGACACTGTCAATATGGGGAGTCTATGTGAGTACGGTTTTGCCACAAGCCATACTCCATGAGTTGTTGCCCTGCACAGATCTCCCATCAATTGAATTCTGTTTACCCTGAGCATGGGGATTGGTACTAGGTGAAAACTTCCTTGAACAATTCTTACAAATGCAGATTCCTCTCTTACAAATGCAAAATCAGATCAAAATCTATCATATCAATCAAGGGGAGCATTGAGCTACTAAATACTGTATATCGTAATTCTGGGTCCATTTCAATTTAACACCCCTAAGCCAGGGGTCCCATCCAAGGTCCAATGACTGCCACAGTCTCAGGGTGGGATGCTGCTTCCTCTCCCTTCAGAGTATCCTACTCCTCAGTCCAAGGGTGCAGTCATCTTTGATGCAGGGCTCAGTTCATTTGGTGGGGACTCTATACTGAGTTCTTCTCGTGTAACCTCTGGGGGATGCCATGTGGTCTGCATGGTCAGTGTCCAAGGATATCAAGGATCCATGGTGTGGTCCACCGAGGGTTGAGTAGAAACATAATTGTAGTACTTACCTAAGAACATAAAAACTAACCTATTGTCCCCTAAGTTCCCTATAATCATTGCTTACCATTCCTTCCTGATATGAGGGTGCCACTTCCCATTAGCTCACCATACTGCCCAACGGAAACATCAGCAACTCCTCCAAAATGTAATTGCTCCCTCCCCCTCATCTTAAATTGATTTTCCAGAAAAGTTCTCCTTCCATTCCTATGGCAGGATCATGCCACAATCTTTCAACTAATTAGTCTTTGATCCCATCAATGTGTTTCAAAATGTCTTCATTTTCATCAAGGGAAGTTGTGTCAACTGCATAATGAAGATTTTAAATAAGTCTTCCTCTAAACCTCATACCTTATTGTTCATATAATTCAGTTTATCACATGAAAATAAGATAATGAAATAATGCACATCTTTCCTAATATTAAACCAAGTGAATCTTAAAAACCCTTATGATTTTTAAACCACGAACATTTATAGATAACAATGTAACTGTTATTGTACCACAAACTAAACTCCACTTGTGAAAGTTGGACATTGAATAAAGAAAATTGAAGAAAAATCAATGCATTTGAATTGTGGTGCTGTATTGAGAGTGCCATGGACTGCTAAAATGACAAACAAATCTGTCTGACCGGAAGAACAATCAGAGTTCTGCTTAGAGGCAAGGAAAGGGAGATTTTCTCTTATATACTGAGGATGTATTATAAGGAACAACCAGTCCCTGGAGGACATTATGCTTGACAAAGTAGAGGAGCAGCAAAGAAAATAAAAGGCCTTCAAGGAGATGGATTGACACAGTGATTACAACAATGGACTCAGACAAAATAACAATGTGAAGATGGCTTATGCCTGGGCATTGTTTGCTTCTGTTGTGCATAATAAGGTCGCTATGGGTTGGAGCAGACCACATGGCACCTAAGCACAACAAAACTGAGCCTCTAAAAATGGAATGTAACTGGAGAAGGGTTCCCACTGTAAGTACAGTCAACCTTGATTATGTGGATGCACTAAAGTTTTCAGAACCTTTGTTGATAGTGCATAACTCCAAAAGAGAAGGGAATGTAGAAAGACATGTGAATAACCATTAATAATCAGAACATGATATGTATGAAGTTTGAGTCTTGGAAAATTGGAAGTTGTCAACAACTAAACAGAATACTTGAAGATAAATTTCTATTAACTAATTGGATCCAGACAATAGTATAGCCTACTGTATTAGGAATAATAAACTAAAGCTCAGCAGTGCTGTATTCTTTGTCAAAAGAACATTTCACGATCTACTCAGAAGTACAATGATGTCAAAGACAATATCCATACACTAACAAGGAAAATCAAATAATATGAATACTTATTACTCAAATTCATACACTCATTTCTAATGACAAAAATGAAGAAATGTAAGATTGCTATCAATTTCTATAGTCTGCAACTGATCAAACATGCAATCAGGAGGCATTGCTAATTACTGGTGCTTGCATTCCTCATATTGGATAAGAAGAAGGGCAAATAGTTGAAGAATATAGAAATGGCACTGGAGATCCCATGAAAGTATTTTTTAAGATGAAGATTTATTCACTGGAAATAGGTTCTTCAACATGATAATGAGAACTGCATGTGTAGACTTACATGGATAAAATACACAGCAACCAAATCTGTGGAGCGTGATGATGGCATAGCACAGCAGTCTTATGCAGACAAGGACAGGAACCAACTTCAGAAGAGAAAGGGCATAGGAAACACATGTTTGTTACATTTAGCATGTGACGAAAATATCATCTGTTCTTCGGGTCCTTTGAAAGTCTAAACTGTGCATTACCAATGTCTACAACCTATACTTTTGTGAATTCTTTAAGTGGATCTTGGAGTAAGAGTTGTTTCCCAATGATGGTGAGAGAAACAAAAGTACTTATTTTCTCACTGTCAGAAGTGACCAAAGATATACTGTCGTAGAGGCCAGATATTACAGCTGAAAATTGCATCTGATAGAGAAAGAATTCCTCATCCTTATGTTGATCTTTTGAACAGTTCAGCTCAAAGACTGAATTATGCTACCAGTGTTAAAAAGATTGATGACCTTAGTATCTGTAAAGTCTTTGAAGATTAAAAAGTACAAGGACTCAGTTTCTAAAAGTCGGAATTTAATTTGTGTAAATGAAATATATTTCAATGTTTCATTTGGACTTGTCTTTGAGAAAGAAAGACGCATGCACACATTACATTGATTTAGGTCTCTGTGCTGTTCCCAATAAGAAAGTGATTTGTTATGGGACCTTGGAGAGGCTCAAGATGTCAGTAAGGAGAGTGGAGAACAGACAGAACAAAGAAAGAATAAGAAAAAGACCTGTTTTGTAATCATGGCTGTTACAGGACCACAGCCAAAGATTATGGAACAGAGCTTGTTTTCGGAGACAGACTTACATCTTAAGGTAAATCTTCCAGTAAATATTCTGTCAACTGGTTCAAAGAAGGTATCCATTTTTTGTACTCCCAAAGATTGGAACTGACCATCAGGACTTGCCCATGCTCCATGCTATAATATTAGAAATTCCTAGTTTCCCACCAACTTTCTTCTTATCCATCTTTTATTCCCCCACATCTGTCTTTTCATCACAGTATCATCTCACTGCTACCTCCTTCTCTCCTGCCTTTCTTTAGCCACACCTTCAACTCTCTACTGCTCTTTTCTTTACTTTCATTTAGTCTTTAATCTTGGATGAAAACAGCACATCACTTCTCTGCTTGTGCTCCCAAGACAACTTACTTGTTCTCTACCAGCTAAAGAATAATAAAGATGGATGAGAGATTTGCTGTAATGTGAGGTTACATCAAGGCAGCCTGATAGTTCCCAATATACACCACAAAATGAAACTTTGCCCAGGACTGCTCCATTCTGTGCTTGAGCCTATTGCTTGACCTATTGTATCAATCCATCAAGTTGGGGACCTTTCTCATTTTTGCTATCCCTGTAATTTACTAAGCATGATGTCCTCCTTCAGGAACTGATCTCTCCTGATATGTTCAAAGGATGAAAGAGGAAGTCTCGCCATCCTTACCTCTAAGGAGCACTCTGGTGGCTCTTATTTCAAAGCAGCTTTGTTTCTTCTTTTGGAAGACCATGGTACTTTCAATATTCTTGAGCACCTCAATCCAAATGCGATGATTCTTCTTCTTTGGTTTTCCTTATTTGATAGCTAACATGCACATACATATATGGTGATTGAAAATAGACTGAAATAAAATAGAATGGGATGGGATGGTACAGGATGCGATACAATGGTGGCATGATAAGGTAGGATAGCATAGCATAGCATAGAGTAAATATTGCCTTGAACTTTTACTGGAACTCCTGTCCAATCAGTTCCATCTCACATTTTCCCTACATTCAACAGAATGAAATGTTCTCTGACCTGCACCAGGCTCACAATTGTTTGTATACTTCAGTCCATTATTTCAGCCACTCAGCTTCCAGCTATAAAACAATTTCAACTGGATTCTTCATCCATCCAGTGGGATTCAGCATTATAAATCCATTTGATGTACATTTTTATTCTTTAGAGAAGTTGTTCCAAACCTTTGTCTATTACAAACCATTCCCTTATTCCTAGCTTTAAATTTTCACCAATGGCACTGCATCTTCTTTCCCAGAGAAAAGAAAGACCATCAGACAAGACTTTATCCAACTTCTCGTCCTCTCTTTTCTAGCTTTAAAGTAATTGGGTGCACTATTAAATTCTTTACTTGTTGCCTAAGGATAAAACAGTGCCCCTACCCTAGAGTATCTAGGTGATTTAGATACATGTTTACCTTTCTGGCATCTTCATTGAAATATGGGGTCTTCTTTCCCTGCATAGCATTGAAACTTATCTTTCCTGAGATAAAAAAGGCATAGGAACACCCCAGATTGAATCACATCACCAACAAGGTAAAGTCTATCAAGAAGTATAATTTTATATGTGACATCAGCTACAATCTAACAACAGCTTGAAATTGTTGAGAGTTAAGATATCAAGTGCTTTACAATTGACTCCCACTCTAATACAGGAAAATTCTATTAACACCATTATTAAAGTAGAGTTCATGGCAAACAACCAGAACAAACCTGGGTGTGTGTGTGTGTGTGTGTGTGTGTGTCCAGGAGAACACTGCAAAGTGCTGATCAGTCAAAAGGTCAGTCTAATTGGTATTATATCCAAGATATACATAATCATCTTTAATATTTATCCCAATCTTTGGTTAAATCTCAAGATCTCAGAACAAAATATAAGCCTATTTAAAATAATTGTTTTCATTGTATTAAAGCTTTTAAGTTTATTAAACCAAACAAACCAGTTGTCATAAGTTAATTCTGATCCATGGCAACTTATTTGTGTTAGAGTGCATCATGCGCCATACTATTTTTCAATGACCATAGCTTTTGGTACCACCAGGCCTTTCTTTCAAGCTACCATTTATACTCAAGTATAAGGCGACCTGAATATCAGCTGAAGCATGTAACTTTACACAAAACTGCATTAAAAACGTGCTGAAATTTCAGCTTATATATGAGCATATATGCATTTTTTTCCTGTAGATTGGAAATGCCCATGTTTAAGGTTAGTACCCAAGTGCTTAATTATTTGTGCTTTTAGTTTATTACTTCGACCACTAATACAGGTAGTTATGCTTGAATAGCAATGTCAATTCACTAATCCTAAATTAAAAGGAAAAAATGAATTATTAGAAGGTGGCACCAGCTATAAGGCTTACAGTAAAATAGACTTGTTTTGATGGCATCCTGTTTGAAATCAGTATACCTATGACTTTGGAATTTACACATTGGTGAGGCACATAGAGATGCTTTACATTAACTTGGGCTGCAAAATAGTCACACAAAACAATTGTTGACCTTGAGCCAGTAGCACAGCAATAATGTTTCTATTGACTGGCCAGATAGCAGGACCTAGCTCTTTAGCTCCTAATAGTAAGACAAATAAGAAAAGACACTCGGAGTTATCTAGCCCTTCCAGGTGGCATCCACATCCTACCTGTTGGTCTCTGAGAAATGCAGTGAGTTACAAAAATTCCACTGGGACTGTATTAGGTAATATAGGGTAAGTGCTTTAACTAAAGTAACTTGGACTACATTACTAATTCTAATATTGTATACTCAGTCCTGCTTTAAATAGTTTCTGAAAACTGCATAAGAATTTTCAGAGTTTGCAATTTAGGTGCTTCCTGCTTTTCTGTCTCTGAGGTACAGGGTCTTACATCTTGATGATATACTTATGAATAGCCTAAAATACTAAAATTATTTGAAATGTTTATCTTCTTTATATAACTGAAATATTCTAATTTTGGATAAAAATTAAAAAATTTTCAGGTTTCTCTAACTTTAATTTAAAAACAAAACAGAAAACAAGCAAACAAAAAGCATTGTTGTTAAGTTGATACCAACTCAGAGACACCTGATCGGTGACAGTAGAACTGTTCCTTAGTTTTTCCAAGACTGTAATCTTATTGGTGTAGGCAGCCTCATCTTTCTCCCTTGGAAGATGAAAAGGTTTGAACCTCTGACCATGAAATTAACAGTCCAACACTTACCTCATTACGCTTCCCGGGTTCTTTCTTATTCTAATGAGAGTTTTAAAATCTAAAAAGTAGAAGTTTCTATCTGGATACCCTCAAAAGACAGAGATACCTGTTCGTGAATAACCAAAAAAGCCTCCTACTCAGGAAGTGAGTCCGTTTGCATTCCTAGCAATCCTGCAGGACAGGGGAGAACGAAGTTGCTCCTGTGGGCCCCCGAGACTTTAAGTCTTTGTGGAAGCAGTAGGCTCATCTTTCTCCCTCAGAGCAACTAGTGGTTTCAAACTTGCGTGTAGCAGACCAGCAACAATGCATTGCATGACCAGGCCTACTTGTTACTGTGTAAGGCCTCTTAAATCTAGGACTGGAGGAGGCGATGGGATGCAATGTGGGGAGAGTTTGTCAAAGTATAGAAAACTGCTAGAAAAACATTTGTCCCTAAGATTATTATTTTTTTAATTCTAATTTCTATCCTTTGATATTTTAACATTATTTATATTGGTTTCCAAACTAAGCTAATTGCCATTGAGTCCGTTCCAATGCATAGACACTCAATAGGACAGAATGGAACTGCTCCTGTGGGTTTCGGGACCTTAAGTATGTTTTGCTCTTTTATCTTAACGCTTTTTTTTTTTTGGCATCACTGCCCTCTGGTGGTCGTGGGCATCACCCAGCTCTGCTCCTGAGAGTTGCCGCTGGTTTTGAACCGCCAAGCCAGCAGGCCGCAGTCCTGCACTCAACTGCTTACGCCACCGGGGCTCAGCCTATATTAACTTTTTATTGTAAAGTTAAGGAGGGGTTGGTTTGCATCTCAGATGATCAGTTTATATTCTACCAACTTAAGCTATTATGAAACCCACTAATAGCTTGTCCTGCCTGCTTCAACGCCCTACTTTGATTTCTTTTATCTTTCTCATGGGACATTATATTCCTCTTTACCCACATTAATATCGATCAAATCTCTATTCTAGTCTGTCACCTCCTCTCTCTTACCACACTCCCACCCTAACCATTAGAGTCTTTCTTTTGTTATGAAAATCTTTGTCTTGTTTTTTCCCTTTAGAATCATGGTCTCATACAAGATTGATCTGTTGTGATTGATCTAATGTTCTCCAGGTCCCCAGGACATGCGGTGCTTCACAGTTTCATCACTACTCTTTAGCAATGCATAATATCCCAGTGTGTGTAGGTACCAGAGTTTACTTACCTATTCACCACTGATGGGCACTTAAGCTATTTCCTTCTTGCTTGTGAACAGTGCTGGGCTGAACTTGGGTTTGCATATGTTAGTTCATGCTATGACCTATAACTTTTAAGGATATATATGCAAGCAAGGGATTGCTGGGAATGTATGAAACTTCTATTCCCAGTTGTTTGAGGTAGCTCCATACTGCTTTAAGATCCTGCCATCAGTATATGAGGGTGTCGATCTTTCCATACCCTCTCCAGCATTTGCATTTCTTGAATGACTAGTAATTGCAAACATTTTCCATACATTATTGTTTTCTTTATGGACTATCTGTTCATGTACTTTGCCAACTTTTACTTGCATTATTCATCTTCCTATTGTGTGGTTTAGTGCCTTCCGATAGGTTCTGGAGATTAAAGACTGTAGATCTTTACAGGAGTAGAAAGTTTCATCTGTTTTTGGTTGAACAGCTGGTGGTTTTGTGTTTCTCGCTTTGCAGTAGCCCAACGTGTGACCCACTACACTCTCAGGGCTTTTTCACAGATTCTTGAAGGTAGTCCCTCAATGAGGCGAATTGACTCAGGGGCTGCAGCAATGGGTCACGGTGTGGGAGTTTGTGAGGGTGCCTCATGCAGGACCATGACTTGATGGCACCTAACAATGATAACTTCCACCGCCACCCATGGTTGAAATAATTTTACTTATTCAGAATATGCAGTTTCATTCCTCTATCTACACTTATTTACATGATTAAGATAACAATCAAGGAAAGTCTTTTGAAATGTTAAGTCCATTGATTTCAAGGCACCATTAATAGTGTCCACAGTCGTGCAAAAACAATTTCATGTGAAAAAAGGGGAAAGGGAATACAATAACCTATTGTGTTAGCCTGGGTAGACTAGAGAAACAAATTCATAGACACGCATATGGATATAAGGGAAAGAGTTATATACAAGAGGAATGGAACATTGAGAAAACATCCCAACCCAGTCCAGTCCAAGGTCCTAAGACCGACATTAGCCCATATGTCTGAAACCAGTCCATAAAGTGCCCTTTGGACTCATGAAGTCATAGACCAGCGGGTGCAGAGTCTTGTGTGTCTGATGGCAGTAGAAGCAGCAAAAGCATCTCAGCGCTGGCAGGGTCTCTCTGTGGCTCCTCCTGCTTCAGCCTCTTATTCCATCAGGGTAAGGCCATGTGGCTTCTCCTCTGGCTCCTCCAGTTCCTCAGACACTGCCATCTTGTCTAGTCAGTCAGGTGTCTCCCAACAACTAGGGAGATGGTCTCTCATCTCCACAAGGGAAATATCACAAGACTTCCCAGAATTCTCATAGAAAGCCATGCCCGCAAAGATCTCATTGGCTATCTCTCGATTGACAGGCTAGATTCCATCCCCAATCATGAAATTGACATCAAGTACATGTCTGCCACACCTATATACAACATAAGCTTTTATATAGTACAATACAACTTATATAATTTATATAAAATTTAAAAAATGCTTTGCACATAAATATGTTTGTTTGTGTTTTCCAAACCTCCCCATATGAATTCCTTTTTTAATGTTTTTTTCCCCCTAAAACAACAAAACAGTTCCAAACAAAAACATTACCAACAGGTCTCAGAGTGCTTTCAAAAAGAGAAAAATACTTCTTCTTGATAATGTTATTTTTCCCTCTCTGGAATTTAGTGTTTCATTGTGAGCTCATCTTCAACAGGATTACATTATACTTCAGGAACTCATTGTGTCTTGAGCTGTGGAGGTTTCCTACAGAATGCCCTACCCAGAGGTCATCTTGATTTTTAGTTCCTTCTTTGGTTTAGGGCATATAAAGATGCCACTTCTTTTTATTGAGCTTATTCCTGGGTATTTGGGGCACTGTTTGTTTTTTTACACTTAATTTCATAGTACTTGTGGTTCATGTAGGGCTGTTAGCTGCAAGATCAGCAATTCTCCAAACCAGCTACTCTAAGGGGAAAAGATGAAGCTTCCTACTCTCTGAAAGAGTTAGAGGTTCAGAAATCCACAGGGACAGTTCTAACCTGCTATGGGTTTGGTTTTTCAGCCATTAGGTGGCACCTCTTTTATTCAGCATTATTAACTAGAATCTCAATCCCAAAGACTGTAAAGAACATTTCTATGGAAATAATAACAATACTTGCTAGGTGGAGAATGATTATTTACCTGCTATTTTACACTATCAAAACATTGATTCCCCTTTATCATGTATCATTGTTTTGTCACCTAGACCAAGTGCTTGTATCTTAGGATATTTTTATCATTTTAGAAATGACTCTAGAGTATGCAATAACTTTTTAAAGCATGCTCAAATGTTGCTTGTGAAAGATCAATAACAGGGACTAGCATGATAGTTGCCAAACAACTTTGAATCAAAACTTCCAAGAGTCAATGAAACCATAACTATCTTTCATTTGTTCTGTTATAATGTCAAAATGTTGTAAGCATTATCTCGATTCTGTCCTCACAAACTGCTTTTAGATGTTTATTTTCTTTGCTATATGAGGAAGGCAAGATACAAGGAGATTAATTAAGATCCCTGAACTAGTTATTATTTTTTCTGGGATTTCTGTGCAGATCTTCCTGTGTCAACTCCCACACAAAGTGTGTGTGTGTGTGTGTGTGTGTGTGTGTGTGTGTCTGCAACTGCAGTTACTTTTCTTTTTTATTCATGGTAATGGAATTTATTAAGAAAGTTAGCAGGTTACAAATGTTCAGGATATAACTAGTTTTTTAATAACAGCCTCTTCTCTGCAATGGTGACAGGTAGTCCTCTCTCTGGTCCTTGACCCTCTGCCTTATCACACAATAGTACAAAGCTCTTTTTTAGGGCAGTTACTTTTCATTAATCAAGTAATCTAGCCTTTAGGTTATAAATACATAAACATTATTGTGGTGCATTATGATCTATTTCTGATGAATATGTTTTTATGTCCCACATACCAATTTTGAGAAAAGTATTTAATCTTGCCTTAGTATTTTAAAAATCTATGCTTTCCTAGTACTACTAAGATAGATCAAATTTTTTAGATCAAATATTATAAATATTTCTAATCACATGCCATTATATAGATGGTGCCCATGGCAGAATGTTCATCTTTATCTTGACTGAGTGCATTGATTTTTTTTAAGGATGAACACACAACTAGTAATAACCATGCATACTAATGCAGATCTTGTCAATAGCTATACTGTTATAAGGATTTTAATAAGAACCCAATCATAAATTAAGAAGTATAGAGATTATTAGATTGACAAAGGTTGATGTTACAGGCACCCCAGCTTTAAATTGGACTCATACAGGCTAGTGACAAATGAATATGGTGATAGAAAACTGTGTTTATTGTTGCGCTTCAGAATGATTTTCAAACAACAAAATTTGCAAAAAATCACTTTAATGAGAAATGTACATTTCCCCCCTCCCCTTTGTCTATTATGCTTGTGTGTGTATGGCAAACATGAGGAGGCTTCAAAATTCATGAAAAAATAGAACCGAAAGATAATGAATTTTTCCAGCAAATTTTGAAGACTTGTGTGTGTATATGTAATAGAACATTTATCAATTCCACAACTTTTAGAATGTACAATCCGAGGCACTGCTTAAGTCAATCATGTTGTACAACCATCAACACCATCCATCTTCAAATTATTCTATCATCCTTATCACAAACACAATGCCCACTAAGCAGTGGCTTCTTCATTCTCCACTTCTATTAACCATTAATAAATTTTGATCTATATGTATGAGACTGTCTTTTAGGACTTTGCCTTTGGATAAAATAAGAGCATAGATGCAATAAATGGCAAGGGGGAGTCACAGCTAACATCTGGAATGTCTATTGCCATGAGGCAGGGGTCAGATATGTCTCCACACTTCATTCTTCTTTACCTGTTCTAACACTAACTATTCCTCCCATAGTACTCTGCTTCTATATTGGGTCCAATAAATTGTGTGTGGGGGTGGGTGGTAGGGAATTTAATAGGTTCCCACAAGTTAGGATAGATAAACAGTTAGAATACAATTATTTATTCAGAGCAACACCTCTCTTCAGTCAACAACCAAGTCTCTTTCCAGTGCTCAGCTTTTTATCCATATAGTTCCTTTTATCCATATAGTTCTGCCTCTATGGGCCAGGAATCCAGGCAGAAGCGTCTCTGCCACTCTCTCTTACAGTTTCATAGTCTTAGGCCAGATGAGGAGGCATCAGGACCCATGGCATCAGGTTCTTTGATTCTCAGTGCCAAAATCTCTGGTGCCTGTGGTCTTGGTCTCTGCTACATCCAAGGTAGTTCCTCCGATATTCCTGAACTTTCTATCTGAGATGGCCCTTACATAAAGAACAATGGCATGGTTTTTGTTTTTAGCTAACTATACGCCCCCAGAAGAGCAAAGGAGGATGTCTTAAGTCATAACTTCTAGTGGAATATAAAGATACCCCCAAGAAAACAAAGGGTGTGACTTGTTTCACATTCTCTACTCTGGTACCTAAATCACATTAATTCTGTCCATTAGCGTAACAGAGAACTCCCTCCAAAATGGAATTGGAGTCATGGGCATAGAGTCCATAATTATAAAGCTTCACATAAGGAATGGTGCCTGGAAGAGCCATGTTACTTAATTACATCTCAATGATGTTTTGTACATTGTACAAAAAGGGGGACTAGACAAAAAGACTATATGGGAAAGACTTAGGGTGTGAGTTTCATTAGATCCATATGAGAAAAAGTACAAAGTCACTAAAGGAGATGAAACAAAGACCTATTGGTCACTTTGAGGGTTGAAGTTATTGGGAGCACTAGGTTATAATGCCAGTAGTCTTGACAGTGTTATGTTAAAGTGGGTAAAAAGCAGTGTCATAATGAGATATGCTGTGGTTTCATAGGCAGGGAATTTCAACAAGGATGGTGGCAAACACCCAGTGGTGGTATGGTGCTTGTGACTGGCAGGTAGGTTCATTCACATGCAGATTAATTTAGAACATGGCCAGAGGACTCTCTAGATGACACTGTATAGTCAAAATATAATAGCCTCTTTTTCAAATTTAAGGTATATTCCTGGACCAATAGTGCACACATGTAGCTTCCTTTAAGGTAAAACATTTTTGAGGAGGCTTTTTAACCCTTTCTGGATATAACAGGTTACTTCTTCCAGATTTGCCTAAGTCGGCACCACATAATTTACAACTAACTTGTAATTCCCCTATAACTAATATGACATATTTTCTAGACTCTTTCTGTTTCACAGATCATGCTCAGCTACTCTTAGGCAGGGGGACCACAGAATTTAGCAATTCTGTTCTAAGTCCTGGAAAGGAACCGAGTTGTGTGTATGAATGATCCAGCCAAGGATAGGGAAGATTGTAGAATCCCTGAGTCTTACATTTCACAGGAAGAAAGATTTTTCTAAGCTTTAATAAGTCTCCCTTCAATACTTTCACTCATCCCTTCAGAAGTTGCTGCTCCTCTTCTCCAGTATTCATTTACATAAAATGTTCCACTAATTATTATGGCTTGATTTGTGTTTCCAGATAAGAAATGTTGATGCTCTAACTCCAAATATCTATTGAATGTGTCCTAATCCAATTTGAACAATGTCCTGATATAACAGAAGAGATGCAGAAGGGAAAAGAGCCACCTGAAGACAAGGCATGAACTGGAGTTATGATGCCACAAGTCAAGGAACATCTAGAATAACCAAGAGCCAGAAAAGAATAGACAGGATCTTCTAGAATCATTGTGGTGAGCATGACCCTTGTGACACCCAAAATTCAAGCTTTTAGACACCAAAAGCGTGATGCAATATAGTTCTTTTGTTTTAAGCCAAAAGTTGTTGTGAATAATTACATCCCCCTTCGAACCTGCATATTACACCTAAAACACTGACTGTAAAAAATTGCTTGGTTTTAGTTAGCTTTATCAACTCCTGACAGGGAAGATAACGAGGAGAGTGTGTGAAATCCTTCCTTTAATTAGGGCTTTCCTTAATTTCTAGGGTGCCAGGCCATTCCCTGGCTGTTTTGTGGGGAACAACATGGACCTGGACCCAATGCTCTGCATCACTCCGCATGTAGAAAGCTGAAAGGCATGACGCGGTAAGTTCTTGACATTATCACAAATGATAGAGGTCACGTCCCCTTACTCACCTCTGAATGCACACTTATCCATGATGCTAAACGAAAAAGTCTTGCTACAAAATCACAGATCCCATTATTAAATAAAAAAGTCAAAATATGAAGCTACTGCTTCTTGCCACATACTCCATCTAGTATACACTTCTTATAATGGCTTTTTCCAACCTGTGAGTCACCACCCCTTTAGGTGTCAAACAGCACATTTATAGGAGTCGCTTCAGACTATCGGAAAATGCATATTTCTGATGGTCTTAGGGGCTGAGACACTGCTTCTCTGTCCATCTTCAGATGTGTCTATCCACATGCAGATACACCCACATATGAGAACTTGGTGTGAAGACTGTTACCCATGCTACACTATGCTTCAAGACTAAATTTCATTTATTTGTAGTTAGAAATAAATATTTCACAATATATAATGAAATATTGCTTTGTGATTAACCACTATGCTTTAATTAAGTTCAATTTGCAACAATGAAAACATATCCTGTGTATCAGCTATTTACATTATGATTCGTAACAGTAGCAAAATTACATTTATGAAGTAACAATGAAAATAATTTTGTGGTTGGGGCACATCACAACATGAGGAACTGTATGAAAAGGTCGCAGCACTAGGAAGGTTGAGAACTACCACAACAACCCTTCTGTAAGGGATTTTGTGCTCCTTAATTTCCACCACGTCAATATGGTAGTTTGTGTATCCTTGAAGGACACAAACCATTTTCCTCTTAAATAGTCTGAAGTTGGGGAAAAAAATATTGTCCGAAGGAGCAAGATCAGTTCTATTGGGTAGATGAGATCTGATTTCCCAGTGAATTCTTATAAGACAATCCTTGGTACTCTTAAAGAATGAATAGGTGCATTGTTAAGAGGGGGAATTTTTCCCTTGACACTGTGGGAACAGATCTGGCATGCAGGGAAGTGAGAGAGATGACGTCATCAACACAGACTCCAGGGATCTGGCTCAATTGTGCAGATCTAACTTATTATTGCTTTTGCAATACATATATGCTTCATTAACCAACCAGCTAGCTTCTTTCACATACTTCTTTGTTTCAAAATACATCCTTATAAGATCACATGTTTGTAGCATGAAAGACAAAAGTCCCATACTCTGGGCTATGTAAATGAGGTCTTACTGGCTGGGCTAACCCATCCAATGGTCTTACAGGACTAATTTGTCCAATCATCTAACAGGACCAACCATCCAATTTCACTGCAGGATGCTATTGTGCAATTGTATTATAGGATCTTACCATCCAATTACATTATAGTACCTTAGCCATACTATGAGGAAGCTAGAAGCATTCTGATAAGGCTATGTTTCAGAGGTCAAAGTGGAAGATTGTCTGGTGAGCTGGCCTGGGGTCTTATTTGCCTGGAGACTGGAGTTTTGTCCAAGAGTCATGGAAATGCGGGATACCCAGAAGCTTCAACCTGACTTAAGACTGAAATATTCCAGGAGACTTGGAAGCGTAAGTTCCACCTACCTAAGGGTGTGGATACCCAGTGGCTTCAATACCCAGGAGACACAGCTGCATCTTGCACTTTCTATGCTTTTGCCCCAGATCCACAGGTCCTCCAAGGAATGCTCGTCCCCACACCACATAACTTTCCTGGCCATTTTCAAATCAATATAGCTATCAATTTTTTAAATTGTAGACAAAATTGACCCATCTATCACTTTGAAATGTCAAAAACCTTCATTCACAACCTTCTGAATTGGCTTTTCTGCTTTAAGTTTAATTAGCCAGTAGATCCCCTCAGATGCCACTGTTGATTTGGCATGGTTTTTTTTTTCTCTTTTGGAAGACAACCCAATGAGACGAAAGTAGTACTGATAGACATTGTCCACAACTCATCCACTGATTACAGAGATAGGTTTGAACAAAGTTTGTTTTAAATAAGCCAAGCATGTATGACTGGACACAGTAGTAATACTTTTTTACTTCCCCCTCCATCATTCCTGGGACAGGAGAGCACAGGATGTTGGCACTGAACCCCTTCACTGGTGACTTATGTTAAACCTTTGAATGCATTCTTCTTGAAAATGAGAGCTGAATTTCCCTTTTGTTTGCTTTGTTACCGAGTGTTTGATGCCAGATTAAAGTTGCTGCAATAGTAAAATGACAGAATCAAAGCTTTCAAGAAAACACTAAGGAAACTTTTTTACACAATGATGAGTGTAGTCTATGAGCTTGTCTTGGGAATGGATGTTGTTAATAGCTGGGAGCAAGCTGCATTTTAACAACCTGCTGAAAGGAAGGAAAAGTGTTTTGTTTCCTGTTGTAGCATGTTAGCGTTTTTAGCTTTGAAAGTAAGAGATGGTAGAGTAAATTCTCAAATGAAGAAAAAGGAAGAGGAAGCAACAGCTTTATGGTATTCTGTCAGACATGCAAAGTCTGTAGCATACTTAAGCGTAAGATTATGAGCCCTTGTGAAATTAAACAAGCTTGAAGATAAATCCATCAAATGGAGAACAGAAACAGATTTACATTTATTTTACTTAGATGATTTTGAAACAAAAATGAAAAGAAGGAAGCAAACACAGCAATACCTGGGTGACTACTTTATGACAAACATTAATATGTGGGAGGAGAAGTAAAACATTAATTAGTTCTCTTTTAGTTTTCAAATTAAGCATCACTGTACAGAATGAAACAAAGCAACTCTCCTGATAGTCATAAGACAGATATTTTGTCTTTTTGAAAATGTATTACTAACATTTCTCAGATAATAAAGAGCTGAACTTCTTTTTTCCTTATTGGTCTAATAAGAACCAAGTATCTTCATTTTTTCCTAATATTTCAACATCATCTTTTGAGAGTGTAAATTATGAACATATAAAGCACTTATAGAAATCAAATAAAAAACCAAACAAAAATCCTTATTTTGAAAATGGATAAATGGCTTCATAGCCACTTCATATATAATACTATCCAAATGGACAATAGTAAATACAGAAGGGAAGTTAACCTTCCTAATTATCAAAACTCTGTTACTACCATTGAATGTATTCTGACCCAAATAACTCTAGAGGATAGAAACCCATTGTGTTTTTGATGCCATAACACTTTATGAGAGTAGAAGGAACAACTCTCCCTTTGAGTCATTCAGGTTTTGAACTGGGAATTAGCAGTCTATTGTGTAGCCCTGAAACAGGAGAGAACAATGACAGCAAGCAAATTATTGCACAAGTAACATGGGTTCATTGCTCAAAAATACCAAGTAAAAGAAGTCTGACACAGAGGACATACTACAAAATTTCATTGAACTTAGGCACAGACAAAAGTTATCTATAGAGATAAATGGCAAGAGAGATTACTATGAGAAAAAGAAGACAAGAAGTTTTGGGGTTTGGTAATGTTTGTTCTTGTCCCCAGTGGTAGTTGTATGCTTATGTTCATTTTACATGCATTCAATAATTGATCAAGTATATATTTTTGTATTTTTCTTTATGTGTGTCATACTTCAATTAACAGATGTTAACTAAAAGCAAGGTTCTTAAACAGAATAAAATTCAAGTTAATGGGATTTTAAAGGCTTGAAGATAAACAAGCGGCCATCTGGCTGAGAAGCAACAAAACCCACATGGAAGAAGCGCACTGCCTATATGAACATGAGGTGTCCTTAGGATCAGGTATCAGGCATTTAACACCCAGAAAAAAACATAACAATGTGAATGGGGGTGGGGGTCTTGAGTGGAGACTCACAGCCCAACTGTAGATAATTAGACATCACTTTATAGATGTCTGAGTCACAAGGAAGAGATGAGTCAGCCAGGGTGCAGAATAGCACCGATGAAATATACAACTTTCCTCTAGTTCTTTAATGCTTCTCTTCCCCCATCCCCCACTATCATGATCTCACTTCTACCATATAAATCCGGCTACACTAGTGGATGTACAGGGGTACAGATAAGAGCTGGAAACACAAGGAATCCAGAACAAATAGACCCTTCAGGGCCAACAATGATCATAGAAATACCAGGAGGAAAAGAGGAAGGTTGGGAGAGAAATGGGGAATTGATCACAAGGATCAACATAAAACCCCCTCTTAGGGGGATGGGCAACAGTACAGTGGGTTAAAGGTGACAAAGAATGATGTAAGATATGAAAATAATAATCTATTATTTATCAAGGACTCATGAGGGAGGGAAGGAGTGAGAGGGGGAAAAACAAGGAGCTGATATCAAGGGCTCAAGTTGAAAGAAGGTGATTTGAAATTGATGATGGCAACATATGTACAAATGTGCTTGACACATTGAAAGAATGTATGGATTGTGATGGATCTAAGAGCCTCCAATAAAAGTATTTAATAAAATAAATTCAAATTAATGTTGCATTCAATATTTCATTCAGCCTTTAAAGATCTTCACATATGGACTGGCAATTTTGGAACGAACAATATGTGATTTTTATATCTCACCAGAACATTGTCTCTTTGCTATCATACAAAATAAGAATTTGAGGTTACAGGAGAAGAAGGTGGAATTAATTACCCACTAAAATTTTTTCACTATTTTTTAATGCATTTCAAGCACAGTTGGGCTGACACATATTTCCTGCTGTTATTGCTTTCATTTTTCAGGGATGAAATTTATCAAGAAACACTATCTTTGACAAGAAAATGGTGACCACTGATAAATCCATTCTTTAAAAAAAAAGAGAATGATACACTTGTGATCATGAGGTATCACCGGGACTAGGTAACAGGCATCAGAAGACCACAAAGAAACAAATAACAACAACAACAA
Source organism: Nesogale talazaci (assembly GCA_004026705.1). Classification (NCBI taxonomy): domain Eukaryota; kingdom Metazoa; phylum Chordata; class Mammalia; order Afrosoricida; family Tenrecidae; genus Nesogale; species Nesogale talazaci. Next base: position 21,545 of record PVJH01020663.1, on the reverse strand, counting down.
AAAACATATGGTTGAGGCTGAGCCCTGGTGGCGTAGTGGTTGTGTGTGGGACTGTGACCCAAAGGGTTGACGGTTCGAATCCAGCGGCAACTCTCCAGGAGCAAGGCTGGGTGGCCTACTCCCACCAGGGCAGTGATGCCACAAACAAACAAACAAACAAAAAACCACATATGGCTGAGAATGAGGGGGCTCAAAGTAGAGACCCCAAAATCATCTGTAAACAATGGGACATCCCCTCACGGAGGGGTCACAGGGAAGGGATGAACTCACGAATCAGGGTGAGGAAACACACACTATTCCTCTGGTTCCTTGAGACTTTCTCACTCCCCCACCATCATGATCCCAATACTGCCTTTCCCTGCTGGCTAGACTGGAGCATATGCACAGGTACAGAGTAGAGATAATGGGTCACGATACATGAAATCCAGAAGCAGGAATGGGAGTAGCGATACCAGAAGAGTAGGGGTAAGGTGGAGAGAGATGGATAGGAAGGGGGAACTGATTGCAATGATGGACACATACCACAACCACCACTCCCACCAGGAGGACAAATAATAGAAACCATGGGGTAAGGGAGACAATGGTTGGTTTAAGATATGAAAGTAATAGTAATTTATAATTTTCAAGGGCTGTAATGTGGGGGAGGGAAAAAAGTGGAGTTGATACCAAGGGCTCAATAGAAAGCAAATGTCTAGAAAATAATGACATCACATGCACAAATAATCTTGATACCAATGATGTATTGATTGGAATTAGAGTTGTAAGAGCTCCCAATAAAACGATATTTTAATTTAAAAATTTTGAAAAGAGAGTGCTACAGAAATGCAGAGTTTGAAATGCCAATATTTAGGAAGTAAATGTTTCCAAAAAGATCTTTGAAAAGATATCATGGATAAACTTTCTGAAGTTCTGTGGAGTTTGTTTTTGTTGTTATTTTTTTAATTGGAGGGGGTAATCTAAAAAAATAGCACACTAAATTATTTTCTATAATAATCACAGAAATACCCTGTTTGGAAAAAACAACAGCAATGGCAGCTCATCATATTTCAATTCTAGACCTAATTTTTCTTTATATTAAATTTCCAAATGCAAAGATCATAATGACTATTTTTGGTATCTGTTTAGCAACTGTGGTTTTCAGATTCAATAAAAGTAACAAACAGCAGACTAAATGCATTTCCAACCTGTCTATATATGAAACTGCTGATTTTCTACATCACTACACTGGAATTTTCTTTAAATACAATCTTAATCACAGCTTTTCTCCAAAGCGAAAATATATAATAATGTATGATTTTCTCAGTTGGTGTGTTGAATGTGGCGACAAATCCAATTTTGAGAATTTTTGACCAAGTGAGTTATAAAACCATTGAATTCCATTACTTTCACTATTATAATGGAGAAAAATTGAGAGATCATAGATGGGGGTTTCTTCTTGGTACCAAAGGAAAATGCCCTATTGAGCCTCGTTCTCTATTTTTCTCTCAGGATAACCTTAAGCTTAACAAAGAACTTTGAGAATCACTATACTGTGGTTGTATTGCCTGTGGGAGTCATTGCTTCTTTGTAAGGAATTCAGGAAAATTGTATCTGTAACAGTGGTAGAATTTCTGCTCAGGGGACTGCCTCTTTTATTTCTAAAGGCTATGTGTTCAAATTTTCTTTTGAATCTAGGGTTGCTGTGACATAGCATCCAGTGTAGAGACAGTCTTCCACAATCAGTTTATTTCCCCCAGATACCACAGCTATTGGAGTTTATCATAGTCATGGTCATCCTCTCAGTGATAGTCTATTGCTCTATTTGTAGCTGAAATCTATCTTTTGTGGCCTTAGAAAAATTGCTTATGATACATAAGCTCCAGTTTCTTTCTACATTTCATACTGCATTATTTCTTGCTTAGTGAAGTTGTGAAAAGGGAGGAAGACCTTTAAAGAGGTAAGCTGGCACAGTGGTTGCAACAATGTGCTTAAGGCTATCAATTGTGAAGCTGTTGTTGGACCAGGTATTAATGAATTCTTGCTGTCATTTTCTTATGAGCAAAGCCCCACTCAATGGCTTAACAGTAACAAAATTAAAGCACCTCTAATGGAACGATATTTTTTTGCCATGTGTTTTGTCATGTTCAAAGAATTAATTCTTTAGGATCCTGGTCATTACCATTGTGTCAGATTGTCATTTTTTTTATAATTCACAAGAGATTATTATACAAAATTAAAAATTTTAATCTCACTCACTCACTGCCATAGACAGTATACTTACTCATAGTTACGCTACAGGACAGGGTAGAACTGCTCTTGTCAGTTTATGACACTGAAATTGTCTATGGGAGACTTCCCCTGTAGAGTCAATAGTGATTTCTAACTGCCTGCCTTGCAGATCACAGCCCAGTGCATAACCACTATGCCACCAGGGCACCTTTGAATTTAAAAGTTGTTGCTCTTAGGTGATATCAAGTGTGGTCCAACCCATTGTGGCCTTTTTCTATACAACATAACAAACTACTGACCAGTCCTGTGCTATTTTTACAATTGTTCCTATGCCTGAGCCCACTCTTGTGTTATGGTATCAATACATCTTGAGGGCCTTCCTATTTTATCCTGTCCTTCTACTTTTTTTCTAGGTTTTTCTTAACACTTTATTGGGGGCTCATACAACTCTTATCACAATCCACACATACATACATTGTATGGCAAGCACATTTGTACTTTTGTTGCCACCATCATTCTCAAAACATCTGCTTTCTGCTTAAGCTCTTGGTATTAGCTCCTCATTTTTACCCTTCCTTACCTGCTCTTCCATCCTTCATGAACCTTTGATAATTTATAAATTATTATTATTTTGTCATGTCATCGACTATCCGATACCTCCCTTCACCCACTTTCCTGTTGTCTGCACCCAGGGAGGATGTTATATGTAGATCCTTATAATCGGTTCTCCCTTTCTATCCCACCTTCTCTTCACCCTCCCAGTATCGCCACTCTCAGCAATGGTCCTAAAGGGATAATATGTCCTGCATTGCCCATGCTTCCGGTTCTTATCTGTACCAGTGTACATCCTCTGGTCTACCCACATTTGTCAGGTAGAATTGGGATCACAATAGTGTGGAGGTAGGAAGCATTTAAAAACTAGAGGGAAATTACATATTTCATCATTGCTACTGTACCCTGACTGGCTATCTCCTCCCACAACCCTTCTGTGAGGGGGTGTTGCATTACCTGCAGATGGACTTTGGACCCCTAATCCATCCCCCCTCACTTATAATGATATAATTTATAATGATATAATTTTTAGTTCTTAGTGCCTGATACCCTTTGATAACTTGTGGTCACACAGGTTGGTGTGCTTCTTCCTGTGGGCTTTGTTGCTTCTGAATGAGGCAATTGAACATACCATGGTTTGGGTCAGGTATACCATAGTCCTCAGAGTGACATCCTTGCTTTTCAGTAACTCTGAAGAAGACTTGTGCAGCAGATTTACACAATGCCACACAACTTTTGATCTCAATAATTTCAATGGTTTAGAATCTGGAAAGGTGTATATCAAGGTTGTTCTTTCACTCTATTTATTTAATCTGTAGAGTGAGTAAATAATCAGAGAAGCTGAATTATGCAAAGAAGAATGTGGCATTATGTTTGGAGGAAAGTTTATTTACATCCTAAGATATGCAGGGGACACAACTTTGCTTGCTGAAAGTGAAGAGAACTTCATAAAAACTTGCTGATGAAAACCAACAATTGCATCTTTCAGTAAGGATTACAACTCAATGTAAAGGAGACCAAAATTCTTACAACTGAGCCAATTGGAAACATCATGATAAATGGAGAAACGCTTGAAGTCGCCAAAGATTTTGTCTTGGTTTGATTCACAATCAATGCTTATGGAAGAAGTAACAAGATCAAAAGATGCACTACATTGGGTAAATCTGCTGCATAGACCTACTTTTGGAAAGCAAAGATGTTGCTTTGAGAAATAAGGTGCAGTTCACTCAAGCCATGGGGTTTTCAATTGTCTCATATACGTGTGAAAGTTGAATATTAAATAAAGACGACTGGAGAAGAATCGATGCATTTGAATTGTGATGTTGTTGAAGAATATTGAAATCACCATGAACTGCTAAAAGGACAAATGGGTCTGTCTTAGGAGAAGGAGAACCAGAGTGCTCCTTCAAAATCGCAAGACTTCATCTTTGGACTTGTCAGCAGACACCAAGCCCCAGAAAAGTACATCATTCTTGATAAAGTGGAGGGCAGAAAAACAGAAGAAGGACCTCAACAAGAAAGAGTGAGATAATGACTGAAACATTGGGCTCAGACATTGAAACAATTGTACAGCTGGGGCAGGACCTGGACAGTGTCTGTTTCTGTATGTAAAGTGTTGCTAAGAGTCAGAACCAACTTCAAGATACCTAACAAATTATCTATTTAAAAATTGTCCTGTAATATCCAATTTTTAATTAACTAACCCCTAATGTAATGGCTGGAACTTCTGGTTGGCAATGCATTGTTGATACCTGGTATGAGTGATTTTGACGTCCTTATACTGCCAGCAGACTGGTGCTCCCCACTCCTGTTTAAATGATCAGAGTGACTAAGGAGGGATAGGTCACAAATAGTGCAACATATGAACAGTGAAATTCAAAATAAATAATGATATTTTTCCCCTTATGTTTTTCTCCCAACCTGAATTTTTAATCTTTTTGACATTCTCTGTAGTCTTGATGGTCCCGTGGATTAAACCAAAGGTCAACAATCTGTAGGCTACTCTTGGGGATAAAGAGAAGTAAAACTGCTTCCTTAAAGGTTTACAGCTTTGAAAAACCTATGGAGCAATTCTGTTCTGTTCTATTGGGTCACTAAGTATTGCCATGAATTTAGAGAGCTTGGGTTTTCTTAGAGGAAAGCAAGATATTCTGTTCATATTATTGTTCTGTTAATAAAATGAACTTTTGGATAATATGAGTTTGCTTTATATCATACAAAATAACTTTTAATAAAATGGCAATAAAATAGGTCGAGGTTTGAAGCAATTTGCATATTATCATTATCATACTCGTGTCTTTATTCTTCTTGCAATAAAATATTCTTTTGCTTTTGTGCATACATTGTCACAGCAATTTTTCAGTTTTAATCAGAAATAAATGGTTGATACATCTCTGAACTTATGCCTTGATTGCAAAGCTATATCAAGGAACAGCTATATAAGTGTCCAACTCAGCTCCAAGGCATAAAGCACTCAGCCAATGGGCTTTAGTGAGTTTCAGAAGATGCTCCAATGAGCTCTTTTCACTCTCTCCTAATGTCACTTGATTACTCTCAAGCAGCCCACCATCAAATTCCCTGGTTAGGAAATAGTCTGCCATGGTCTCTATGTCTCCAGTCGAGGTTGTCTTTGGATCCAGAACATTCTTTGAGATTGGGGGCTGGGAGCTAGGTTTCTATTTCCTAGTCTATTCTCAGTATAAGAGAAGACCTCCTCCCTGCTTTGGATATGGAGCCATATTTTTCTGTCTTGCTCATGGGCAAGCACCCCAGGGCTTCTGGTCAGCCCCATTTCTTTATCTGTTCCTGGCATGAACAGAATGAAGTCTCATCTGTGTACGAGAGTGGTATATGCAGAACACCTGCTCTGTGCCCGTTGCAGAAAGCAAATTGCTGCCATTGAAAGACCAGTATTTGTTTGTGAAACTTTCCTTGTTCTGTGTCCTCACTATGTGAGTTAACTATTGTGCCATGGACTGCCTGTATGCAATTTGTCCTTTTCTTTCCTTCTTTCCTCCTTCCTTCCTTCCTTCCTTCCTTCCTTCCTTCCTTCCTTCTTTCTTTCTTTTGCAATCTTGACCCCTGAGATTACAGTCAACATTTACTCAGGCCTCAACACCCATCTCTTTGCACTCAGTCCTCTATTCAACTTAAGCTTGTAAGCTATCTCTATTTGGTCCATTACCTATTTTCTTTCTTTTGTTTGTTTGTTTGTTGGGCATCACTGCCATTTGCTGGTCGTGGGAGCTACCCAGCCTTGCTCCTGGAGAGCTGGATTTGAACTGCCAAGCCCATGGGCTGCAGTCTTGCACTCAACCACTACGCCACCAAGGCTCAGCCCCCCATAACCTATTTTCATAACCCTATTCTCATTTTTTACATCTGCTGCCTGTTCTCTAAGACCTATATTTTCTTGCATCTAAATATCCCTCAAAAGTCTTTAACATTTCACCAACATTCCTGAAAAACAGACCCCAGACTTCAGCCTTTTCATAACCCCGGTTGTTCTTGCACAGCAATTAAAAGTGTGTGATATTTGAGGATGAAAGACATTCAATTGCACAGGAAGCATTTAGAAAAGATTTTATACAGACTTAGTCCCAAATTTCTGTTTGGAATGGGATGGTTGCAATAAAATAATTCAACTATCAAAGAAAACCTTGATACTATTGATTATTTTATTTTTAATAAAAGAAGGATATTTCATTTCTTTGTTTATAATGTAAGGAAAGTAGACTAAATTATCTACACAGTCTCGTTCATAACTATGCCCAAAGTTATGAAACTGCTATAAATCCAAATGAATTATTGTTTTAGATATTATTCCAGAACTTTTAAATTTCTACAAGGTTTTATTCATTTAGTGATCCCATTTCCACCCACCTAAATTATGAAAAAGTCATGCCTATGCTAACTGTATAATTTCATTGTGCCTTTTTGGAAACATATTTCTCTTGCATAAGTCAGAACACACAGTAAACCCTTAAGATTGCTCAATTATCAGAGCATATGTTATAACTTCTTCATAATCTTTTAAATTGCTTTGTTCTATCACAGCACAGCATGACTATCCCAAGGTAATCTAAAGTCTTACAGCCAGACAGCTCATTTCCTTTGAAGATAAATCTATTTTTTATTTAGTTGGTAATTGAATAAGATATGGAAGTATGAATATTGATTTAGGTTTATCCCAGACCAAACCTTGTTTTATTAAGTGTGACCAATGATCAACCATCCTATAAATATACTTATAGCAATAGACTTGCAAGTACCTGTCAAAAGTTAAACTTTATTTCCCATCAATGATAAAACCATAAACCTCCCAATAAGATATGACTTATAGTTTCCAAACAGTAATACTGAAAAATCATATTTGACTGAGATAAAATAAAATACCTGATTGAGTAAGAAAATCATTATCAAACAGAAAGGAAAGACTGTGTACACTATACCAATCTATAAATTCCTTTATTGACTCACAAAACACATGCAATGACACTGAATGCAGAAAGAGCCACAGGCCAATGAGCGGAGAGTCATGTGGATCTGGTGGTATTAAGCATCTCAGTGGCTCCATGTGACTCCTCCAGCTCCAGGAGTCTATCACAGTTTTATGCTCCTTGTCAGCGTGTCTCGCAGGGAGTATATATCGCCCCTCCAGCAAGCTATTGATCTTCTTAGGGTGTCTAAATATAGCCATGAAGCTTAGACCTGACAGATCAGTTAAACTCCACCCCTTCGCTCATATGTCAAATTGACAACAGATTATGTAACTCCCACACTCATTAAAAAAATCATTTAGGAAATAGATCTACGTGCATATACTTATAGGGTTATTATTAAGACAACAGGTGGGCATTTGGTCTTTACACAAGTACTTCCTCAATACAAGCACACTTTGTTCTATTAAATTGGCATTCCATGATGCTCACCTTCCTAACAAGCTCACCGAAGACAAATGGGTGCATAAGCAAATGTGATGAAGTAAGCTGATGGTGCCCGGCTATCAAAAGATATAGTGTCTGGGGTCTTAAAGACTTGAAAGTAAACAAGCGACCATCTAGCTGAGAAGCAACAAAGCCCATATGAAAGAAGCATACCAGCCTCTGTGACAATGAAGTATCGAAGAGATCAGGTATCAGGCATCAAAGAACTAAAAATTATACCATTATGAATGAGGAGGAGTACAGACTGGGGACCCAAAGCCCATCAATAGGTGAAACAACATCCCCTTACAGAGGGGTGGCAAGGAGAAGACAAGCCAGTCAAGATACAGTGTAGCAACAATGAAAGATGCAACTTTCCTCTAGTTCTTAAATGCTTCCTCCTACCCACTATCATGATCACAATTCTACCTTACGAATCCAGCTAGACCAGAGGATGTACACTGGTACAGATAGGAACTGAAAACATGGGGAATCCAGCACTGATCCCTTCAGGACCAGTGGGGAGGGTGGTGATAACAGGAGGGAGGAGGAAAGGTGGAGTAGAAAGGGGGAACCAATTGTAAGGATCTGCATATAATCTCCTCCCTGGAGTATGGGCAACAGGGAAGTGGGCGAAGGGACATATCTGACAGTATATGTATGACAAAATAATGATAATTTGTAAATTACTATGTGCTCATGAGGGAGGGGAAATATGGGTAGCTGATACTGGGGGCTTAAGTGGAAGGAGGATGTTTCAAGAATGATGAGAGCAAAAAATGTGCAAATGTGGACTGCATACAATTGATGCTATGTATTGATCATAATAAGAGTTGTAAGAGGCCCCAATAAAAAATCATTATATAAAAATCATTTTCTGCATAAAATAGTAAGGTCTTAAGATCTTGAGCCAAATAAGATGCATACCTGCATTTTTAACTAAATTCTGTTTCTTAAACTGGCTTGAATAAAATGTCATATCCTGCTACAATGAAACAGGTTTTTAATAATACATGATTGTTTTAGAAGAAGTGAACTTTAAATTACTTTAGAGAAAATGCTGAACTTACTTCAGCCTCATGAGCTAGTAAGTGTTGTGTGATAGCATGCAGCTGCAGTAGAAGATATGGAGGACAAGCTATATCTGACCTCCACTAGCTTCCTACTGCCACAAGGGAGGGGTCAGACAAGCCTTCACCCTCCATCCTATTCTGAAACCAACCATTCCTCTCACAGCACTCTGCTTCTATTCTTGGTTCAAAAATTCACTGCAATGACCAGACAGAATCACAGACAATACTCATAATTATGGGGGGTTATTAGGGAAGTTAAAAGGCTACCACAAGTCAGGATCAGTAAGTATACCTCTTCTTAGCCAGCAGCCAAATCTCTCTCCAGTTTTCAGTCACGTGGTTCCCGGGCCTCTGACTCTGTGCACCAGAAAGCCCGCCTGAACATCTGCCTCACACTTCCATAGCCCTGAAGCTGATCCCCTGCTGCCTTATGCTTTCCTGGGCGTGGCCTCTGATCTAGGCCAGGCTTCCTCACTCTATTTCATCATTCCCCTGCCACAGTCTCTGGTGCCTGTGGTCTGGACCTCCGGCAAGTCGCAAACAGGCTCTCCAGAGGGTCCTGGCATTTCTCTCTGTCACTGAGATGACTCTTACACACAGAGGAATGGCTTTGATGGTGGTGTGGTTTTTGTCTTTCAGCAGTCCATACTCCCAGGGAAACCACTAAAATCAAGACTTAATCCCACCTTAATCTTGCCCATCAGTACAACAGAAAATGACCTCCAAAATGGGATTATAGCCATTGGATAGAATCCAGAATTTCAACACATCACATAAGGGATGCTGGCTAGCAGGGTCATTTTATCTGCATCTCAGTAACAATGACTGTCAGGGGTGAACATGTGTAGCACAGCAATCAATACAGTTACTTAAAGAATGGCTTTTATGTTGTGGCATGTTGCCTTTAACATGATGTTACTAGTATAATTAAAGCAGTCATCAGATATAACTAAAAATATTTAGTAATTAATATATTAAAGATAAATAGTAATATAAATTTCTGGCTCAAATTTTTACATTTACAACTTCTATTTAATTTATTATTTAAAAATATCTCTCCTTGGTACACGATCTGTTAGAATCCTCACATACTGTTCTTGGTTGGGAGATATGTTAGTCTGGGTAAACTAGAGAAACAAAACTCATGAACACATATATGTATGTAAGAAAGAGGTTTATATACAAGAGCAATTCAACATTGAGAGAAAAACATTCCAACTCAGTCCAGTCCAATAAGTCAATATTATCTCGTATGTTTTATACCAATCTATAAGTCCTCTTCAGATTCACGAAACACATGCAATGATGCCAAATACAAATTGATCACAGGCCAGTGGCTGGAAAGCCTTTGGATCCAGTGGTGTTATAAGCATCTCAGGAATGCCAGGATTCTCCATGTGGCTTCTCTAGGTCCAGGTTTCTGGCTCCATCATGGTATATTCATGTGACTTCTCCTCAGGGGTGTCTCGAAGGAAGTAAGCTTTGTCAGTAGTTTCCAAATGAGTGTCGTCAGTCAAAAGTCTCCAAGAAAGTGAACCAGGAGAAATGTTATTTCTCACCTCCAAGGAGGAATTACCACATTTCCCAGAATTCTCAGAGAAGGCAATGTCTACATAGAGGTCTCATTGTCTGTCTCCAGATTGACAGGCTAGACTCCACTCCACACTCTTAATCCTTAAATTGACACCAGATTAGGTGACTGCCACAGAAGATTACATTTAAGTCAAAGTCTTAAATATACCTTTAAAAAAACTTTTTATAGGTCTTGAAATATTCTTTTTTGAGTAAAACATTGATTAAAAAAGGATCAGAGCACAAATATTAAATTGTATAATTCATTTCAAGATGTTAAGCTTTTCTCATTTGGAAAATTCAGGCAGACATTTTCAAACATATATTTGTGTTCATTATGCTTACCATCTTTTACACAATATAAGAAATTGTTTATTAAATTGCTTTTTGTTAATTATTTTAATTTTTTGGGCTAAGAAAATTATGTATCACATCCTTCAAGGATGGAGAAAAGATGCATGCTAATGCATAAGCAATACTAAGACCTCAGACTCACCCCAATTTAACACACAAAGTTTTCTAAACAGGTGTAAGATTGCCCCAAATCATAGTCCAGGCAAAGCTAATGGACAACTTTCCCTAGCCACCAAAGTGTCATAGCAAATAATTGACTATTTAGCACCTCCCACCTAAGAGTTTCTCTTTGAATGAGAGATTCTGGTTTCTCTAGAAAAAGCCACTTCCTGGAATATCACAACAGGGAAGTAGTCAAAATCATTTATTTTAGGAGTCTGAGCTTGAAAGAAGAATGTGGGGCTGACTGTATTAAAGTGAAGTCATATGAAGACTTGTTTTGAAAGCTAAATATGTCACAAAATATTATATTGTTTAAATATTCTAGATTGTATTGTTTAAATATTCTAAGAGGAATTAATATCTTAAATAATCTGTCTGAGCAACTGCAAAAGCCATGGTTCTTGAGATTCAATATACCAAACAAGCACTTTTTTCTAATTTACTTTTAAAAACTAACTGATCTAGATTGAACTAACTTATTACAACAAAGTGATGAATCTCACAAGTCTTAGATATTCTATGAATTACAACACTAGCTCCCAAAAGTACAGTCACGTACACTTGAACTCTTTCAAGGCTATTGGGAGTCCAAGAGGTGGGTTATTTTGTGGTTCTGACCCAAGATAAGAACAGCAGTAAGTGTACTCCATCTGGGACATGTGAATATGCCATGGGACTATGTTAAGTGTCTGTTATTGGTTCTGAGCTTCCCCTACCTAGTCAAGTGACCACTAGGAATCATGATATAATAGCTGGAGTATCGTCTATTTACATGAAAGTTGTAGGATGTTTTGCCTTAGTGCATCCAACCAAGTAATGGCTAATGAATGTTAAAATATAAAAGGCAAACAAAGACTAGTTAAGCATATCTGGTCGGCTACTTCATCTATTTAAGTAATACTGAATTCCATCATTGTGTTGATTTGTGATTTTAAAATAGGAGAGCAAATTGTAGAAAATTCAAGAAAAATAGTAGAATATTCTATTCCTTTTATTCTTGGGAGCTCAAAATTTCCTTGCATTTCTGCATTGTTTATTTCAGATTCTATGCTCCCACATACCTAAATTACTGACAAAGAAGAATCATGATGTTAATGATTTTAGTCAATTATATTACTTATTTATTCATTTGGGTAACTTTTTGAAAAGATCTTACTTTTCCTTTGGATAATAAGCTAAAAACATAGCAGTTCCTACTAGTGGACAGATTCATTTTCTTGCTTTAAGGTCAATGTTTGGGCATTTAAAGTAGCAGCACTATCACATTATAAGAGAATATGCTGTGTGACTAACTAAAGTTAAATTTTATAATCTATAATTATTGTGGCAGTCATGTGCTTATGTTAATTTTATGATTGAAATGTAGGGGTGGAGTCTAGCCTGTTAATCTGGAGATAGCCATTGAATAGCCAATGAGGCCTCTGTGTGGGCATCGCTTTCTCCTGATACGTCTGGGAAATCTCATGATATTTCCCTCGTGAAGCTGAGAAGGTGTCCCCCATTGTTGGGAATTAGTCTGAGAGATGATGAATCACGGACAAGACAGGATGGCAGCGTCTGAGAAACTGGAGGAGCCGGAGGAAGAGGCCACCCAACTTTGCCCTGATGGAGCCAGACCTCTGAAGCTGGAGCAGCCATACGGAGACCTCTGCCAGCAATGAGTTGCTTCTGCTGTTGATGGACCCTGAGCCCTGGAAGCAAGGAGCCATGTGGAGACCCCTGCCAGTGCCAGGATTCTGCATCCATTGACCTGTGACTTTATAGACTGATTTTGGGCATATGGGTTAATATCGGATTTATGGCTTTGAACTGGACTGGGCTCAATGTCCTGTTCCTCTTGTAGATAAAGCTTTTCCTTACATTTATTGCGTGTCTATGAAATCCATTCCTCTAGACTACCCAGATTAACACAATTATAGAAGAGTTTCTCTTCTATAATTCGAGGGGGTACTCCCCCCAAATGGGAAAAAAAACCTCTTTTCTTTCTTCCCTCTTTCTTTTCTCTCTCTCTCTCTCTCCCCTTAGGTGAGCAACATCCTCTGAGTTAGTGTACCCAGTGGTGTCACCTGGGAAGGTTCTCTCTGGTCACAATGAAGATTTTTGTGAAAGTAGTTTTACTTGAACCTCGCTTTTTGTGATGGTCAATTTAAGGGAACAGTGTGTGGCTGTGATGATTTGTTTCCTGCTCTGGAAAAATGCTACAAAAACTGTTGTGCTGTTGAACACAGCTTATAAGGACAGAGTGATGGGGAAAAACTCAAGTGCATGAGTGGTTTCCTCGTTTCAAAAAAGGTAAAATGTCGATTGTTGTCGAACCTCATTCTGGTTATCCATCAACTTCCTGAATGGACAAAAATGGTGACAAAGTCCATGCACTCATACTCGAAGACCAAGGACAGACCATTGAAGAGATGGTCTGGAAGTTATCTGGATTATCTGGGAGCTTGGTTCAGTGAATTTTAATGGAAGACTTGGGACTGAGAAGGGTAGTTACAGGGTTGTGCCTGGGGTTCTGACTGACCAGTATAGAGTGTCTCTTGGAAACCTGCCATCCTTTGAAAAAATAGCTCTGAAACAACCCGGACTTTTTTCCCCACCAAGGGCATTACTGGTGAAAGTCATGGTGATATTCTTATTACCCCAAAATCAAGCAGCTACAAAGCTAGTGGAAAACAACTTAGCCACCTCATCCAAAAAAAAAAAAAAAAAAAAAAAAAAAAAAAAAAAAAAAAAAAAAAAAAAAAAAAAAAAAAAAAAAAAAAAACCTCATCAAGTAAAATCAAAGATCAAGATGAAGCTCATTTGTGTGTGTTTTGTTTGTTTGTTTGTTTGATGTGAAAAGCATAGTGCATTTGGAGTTCATTCCACCAGGTCAGACTGTTAATCAAGCTTTTCTTTAGAGGTTCTGAAAAGACTGTGTAACAGTATGTGACAAAAAAAAGGCCTAATTTGTGACTTGTTTTGCCACTATGACAATGTACCCACTCATGTAGCCATCTCAGCTCATCAGTTTTGGGCAAAAAACCCGCATGCCTCTCTTGCCCCACACACCTGATTCATCTGATCTTATTCTATGTGACTTTTTTTTGTTTCCATGAATAAAGAGGGACATGAAAGGACGGCAATTTGATGATGCAGAAGTGATGAAAAAAAAAAAAGCAGGGAGTTGCTGTCAGCCATCCAAACAGACGAGTTGGAAAAATGTTTCCAGGATGGAATTGTAGATTTGACCAATGTACTAAATTTAATGGAGTGTACTTTGAAGGTAATTATGTTGTTTTGTAAATGAAATTTAAATACATAATATTGAAAAATAAAATTCCATTTTGGAGGGGTACCCTCTCAGATATATAATGTGTGTCTCACACACACATATAAACAGACAAGGCGATAGACACATATACCAGTTATTTCCTTCCAAAGAAAATAATTACTCATTAAACTATCTCCTATTAACTAACACCTTATATTTTTTCAGGCACTGATTTTTCCTAAGACAAGTCCTAGGAGACATTTCATTGAGTTGTTAAAGCATGGATGTTGGCCTCAGCTATCCTGAGTTAGAATTATCATTCTATCACTTACCGCAATATGGCTTAGGTATATTAATTTTGCTTATGTTTATTTTATTACTATAAAATGGAAGTCATTTTCTTAGTATTAAAGTCAGTAAGTTCATTCTGAGACCCTAACATTTATATCCTATGCTGATAGAAAATATTGTGTCTGGAACTTTTTATATAACTTCTGAACCCAAAACTAAACCCACTGCTATGGAGTCTATTCCAACAATAGCAAATCTATCAGTCATTTCCAAGGCTATAATTCTTTACAGGAGCAAAATGCCTGATCTTTATCACAGGGGTAAGTTTTAAATATCATCTTTGTGATTAGTAACCACTATGATGCCAGAGTTACTTATGGTAATGATTGACAATTTATTGCCTACTTGTCAATTCCTACACATCATGAACCTATTGAGTCGAACTGCCCCTGATGAAGTCCTCCCCATTTTCATCAGCAAGGTTCTGTCATCTGAATATCTTAGGTTAATAAATTTTCCTACATTTTTGATGTTGCATTCTTCATATAATTCAGTTTCTCTGATGATTTGTTTAGCATACAGATTGAATAAGTATGGTGAGAGGGTACAGCACGGATACACTCCTTTCCTGAATTTAAATAATGCAGTGGTCCCTTATTATGTTTGCACAACTGCCTTTTGATCCATATACAAGTTCAACATAAGCACAATGAAGTTTCTAGAACCCCCATTCTTCTCAAGGTTATCCATAGTTTGTTGTGATACACACAGTCAAATGCCTTCGCATAGTCAATCAACACAAGTAAATTTCTGTGTTAGACCAGGTTGACTAGAGAAACAAATATATTGACAGGCTAAAATTCCATCCATCTCTCGCTCTCTCTCTTTTTAAAAAATCATTCTAGGGCTGATCCCTGGTGGCATAGTGGTTGTGTGTGGGACTGCAGCCCACAGGGTTGGTGGTTCAAATGCAGCAACAGCTCTCCAGGAGCAAGGCTGGGCCTCCTACTCCCACCCGGGGGCAGTGATGCCTACAAAAAAATCATTCTATTGGTGGCTCATACAATTCTTATCACAATGCCTAGATACATCCATTGTATATCAAGCACATATGTTCATTTGTTGGCTTCATCATTCTCAAAACATTCGCTTTCTACTTAAGTCCTTGGTATCAGCTCCTCATTTTCCTCCTCCCTTCCAGCTCCCCCATCCTTCATGAACTCTTGAAAATTTATTCGTGCTGTGTTGACACCCAAAATCTCAACTATCACAGCCTATTTCTGGTATTCTCTGCTTTCAGCTGAGATCCAGCAATGATATTCCTTGTTCCAAGTCCACTTCTGGATCTGACCTGAGCCTCTGACAGGTCCCTGTCAATGTCCTGCTTCATTGGATGATCTTCAGAAAAATTTTACTTGCATGTGATATCAATGATACTGTTCTATAATTTGAGTATCGGGTCACCTTTCTTTGGAATGAGTACAAATAAGAATGCCTCCCATTCAGTTGGTCAAGTAACTGTCTTCCAAATTTCCTGGCAGAGATGACTGCTTCCAAATCTTATTATTCACTCATTTAAATACAACATTTGGCTCAGTTTTTTAGAACCACAAAACTGTGATCTCATATATGTGTGAAAAAGAACTTTGTATCAGGAAAGAATTTTATGTAAAGAAAACAGCAAATCCCAGGACAACTAGCTGGAGATTTTCAGACTCTTATAGCTGCCGATGAATGAAGTAGGAAGGTGAAAGAGGAAGCTGAGCAGTCACAGCTAGGGATGCAGAGTGCTGTGGATGCAGGGTCCACAGTAACACAGTGGCATGGCTCAGTAGTAGAAGTAGTTAGCACTTACAGCAGCAGTTCTCAACCTATGGGTCATGACCCCTTTGGGTCTTAGGCTAAGAGTCTTAGGCTAAGACCATCAGAAAACACACAATCTTAGGAACCAAGACACCACTCCTTTATCTGTCTCTAGGCAGGCCCGACCACATGCTAGTATACTTATTTGGTGAGAAAGAAGCTATCTCAATCTTTCCACTGACATTGGAGCTTTTTTTGTTTGTTTGTTTTTTCCTCCCACATCACTGTCCAGTCTTGTTCCTGGAGAGCTGCTGCTGGATTTGAACTGTCAACCCTGGGGGCTGCAGTCCTGCACACAACCACTGCACCACCAGGGCTCAGCGCAACATTGTTTTTTTACACATACTATTGCAAAATATAACAATGTAGCTTACTGTTGTTATATAAGATGCTCACCCATGTCACACCATTTGTGGCGGTCATGTACTTGATGTCAATTTCATGATTGGGAGTGTAGTGGTGCAGTCTAGCCTGTCACTCTGGAGATAGGCAATAAGGCCTTTGTGTGGGCATGCTTTCTCCTGAGAATTCTCGAAAGTCTCTCAGTGTTGCCCAGTTAGAGAAGCGAGACTTAACTAAGTCTCTGAGATGATGAACTACTGATAAGACAAGACGTCAACATGCTGATTAAGGAGCCAGAGAAGAGGCCACATGGGCTTGCCCTGACGGACCCAAACCTCTGGGGCCAGAGAAGCCACGTGGAGACTCCTGCCAGTGCTGAGATGCTTGGGAGGCCACAGGGAGATCCCTGCCAGTGCTGAGATGTTTCTACTGCCACCAGACACACAAGACTCTGCACCCACTCACCTTTGATTATTTGGTGTCATCACACGTGCTTCATAAATTGGAAGGATACTTTATAGACTGGTATCAGACAGATGGTCTAATATCAGACTTATGACTTTGAACTGGACTGGGTTGGGATGCTTTTTCAATGTTCCATTCCTCTTGTATATAAACCTTTCCCTTTTATTCATATGTGTGTCTATGAATACGTTTCTCCAGTCTACCCAGACTACCACATTATGGTACCAGAAGTGGGGTACAGGAGAAACAAATCATGAAGGTGGAGAGTAGATGTTTATTTGACTTCTGCCTCATGATAGTGTTTCTTCTTTGACTAGCCAGAAATCGAATATGTCCTTGCAGTTTACTGAGTTGTTTTCTGGAAACAATATGGGGAATTAAAGTTTTGTTTGGATGCTGTCTTTGGTTATTCTGGTAGGAAATGGCAAAAATGAATTGTATGGATCAGGGCTGAATCAGGCAGCCCACTAGACTGGGCAATTCCCTGGACCAGGCAATCCCCAGGACCAGACAACTCCTTGCACCCTTTTTGCACCAGCCTCACAATAAGGAGATGAACATTTTGCTGAACTTTGTAATTCCTGCCTCTGGCATCTTACAGAGCTTATCTCCCAAGGTGGGCCACAGCCTTTAGCCAGGCAAGGCATGGAGCTCCCTCTCTAATATTCCAGGAAATATGTTTGAAAAAAGAGATGATTTGCTCACAGATTACCACCCAACCCAAAACTTGCAAATGCAGCACAGGAAACCTCCCTTTTCTTTCATCAGCCTCGTGCCTGTAGCTCAAACCCTATATATGTCCCACTGCCCCAATACCAGGCAAGTCTCCCTGGCCTAAATCTCAGCCTCGGAACTGCCCAGGAGCTCAAGATGCTCCTACCTGTCTCTTTCTCTGCTGTCCCTTCCCTTCCCAAAAGTTCCTCACTACCTCCAATAAAGCCTAAATATGTGCATTTCACCCCTAACTGAACTCTGTCTCCTTCCTGCGGCTCTATCTCAACCTCTCATGAATGTTGTTAATGTATATTTTGAGCTCAGGGGTTAAAAATCGCCATTTGAATGTTTTGTTCCTCAAGGACAATGGTTGAAGAAGGTCAAGATGACTGATCGAATTCATGGATCTGTTGGATGCCTTCAGAGACCTAGTTCCATGTTTTTGTGTAAATAGAATAGATGAGGACATAGATAAGCTAAATAAGTATTGGCCTTGACTGTATTAAGAATTAAGTTTACTACTACAGGAAATGAAAAATGACCTCTACAAATGGAGGAATTTCCCATGCTCATGGATTGGGAGACTCAATATAGCAAATATATCTATCCTACCCAGGACGCTTTATAAGTTCAACACTATCCCAATCCAAATACCAACAACCTTCTTCAGAGAACTGGAAAAACTAACAACCAACTTCATACGGAGAAGGGAAAAGCCCAGAATTAGCAGGAATCTCCTCAAGGAAAAGAAAACAATTGGAGGGCTGGCTTTACCTGATTTTCACACTTACTACAAAGCCACAGTGGTCAAAACAGCATGGTACTGGCATAATGACAGATACACAGATCAATGGAAAAGAATAGAAAACTCAGAAATAAAACCATTAGCATATAGACAACTGATTTTCAGCAAAGACCCCAAAAGCATCAAGTGGGAGGGTGATGCCCTTTTCAATAAATGGTGCTGGAGACAATGGAAGTCTACATGTAGAAAAATGAAACAGGATCTCTACCTCACCCCATGCACAAGAACAAACTCAAGGTGAATCACTGACCTGGAAGTAAAACCACAAACCATCAGAACTATTAGTGAGAGAATTGGGGAAAATCTAAGAACTTTGACCCAGGGAATACAAAGGCTAACTGCAATAGGACAGGGTACACATGAAGGGGAACCTGAAATTGACAAATGGGACTTACTAAGAATAAAACACATGTGTGCATCAAAGGACTTTACCAAGAGGGTAGCCAGGCAACCCAGAGACTGCGAGAGGATTTTTAGCAATGATACAACAGGCAAAGGGCTTATTACAAAAATCTACAATACCTTCATTTCCTGCAAGAAGAGGAAAACAGATAACGCTTTGAAGAAATGGGAAAAAGAAATGAAAAGAAGCTTCACTAGGGAGGAGGTCCGTATGGACAATAAACATATGAGAAAATGCTCCCGTTTACTAGCCATCAGAGAAATGCAGATCAAAACAACCATGAGATATCATCTAACACCCTTGAGGCTAGCCCAGATCAGAAAATCAGAGTGCAACAAATGTTGGAGGGGATGTGGTGAAATAGGAACACTTCTACATTGTTAGTGGTCACGTAGATATGTACAGCCACTATGGAAAGCAGTCTGGTGATACTTAATGAAAATGAAAGTTGAGCTTTTCTATGATCCAGCTATCCCACTATTGGGTATATATCCAGAAGAGGCAAGAAATAAACCACAGCCAGTGGTATGCATGCCAATGTTTATTGCAGCACAATTCACAATTGCAAAGACTTGGAAGCAATCTAAATTTCCATCAGTAGATGAATGGATCAGCAAACTCTGGCACATACACACAATGGAGTACTATGCCTCACTCAAAAGCTCAGATGAGCACATGAAACACATCTCTGCATGGGAAGAACTGGAGGAAATGTTAAGTGAAGTCAGTCAATCACAAAAGGATAAGTACGGCATGAGCCCCCTGAGGATAAGTAGAAACAGTATAGTGAGAATAAAAGAGATGACTCCTATACCATAACATTTGGCCCAAGAGGTAGGGTAAGGGGGGGAGGGAGGACCAAACCCAGGAAGGCACACGTTGGATGCAACACAGTAAAGGGAGAAGTATGAGGGGGTAGAGGGATAAAAGGGAATTCAAAAGTGAAAGGGTAACAGAAGGAATGGGGCACTAATCCACCCGGGGGGAAGTACTGGTCTTGTCTCCACAGAAACCGGAGTGGGTGAACAGTTCCTACCACGAAGCACCCAACCATGAGGACAGCGTGGATGCATGGAAGGATGCAAGAAAAGAGAGAGCTACAGAGCTGGACGCAACCAGAGTCAGATGGACTCCATCCCTTGTAGTGGGCATGGCAGAGAACAGGGTGGGGGAGGGGCCAGCATCCTACACTCACAGGGGCAAAGACAAGAAGGGAGGAAGAGGAAGAGAGCTGGTCCAAGCTCCACGCCGACACATGATGTTCAGAGGAATACATCCCTCTGGAGACCCAATGCACTGCAGAAAGGACTGGGCAAATGATTCCTGGGGGCACGAGAGAGGAGAGGAGAAGGGAGTATGGACAAACACATGGACGGGGGAGGGGGAGCAACAAGTGGCCTGGAATCGATGGAAAGGAGGGTGTGGGAGGCCTGGTCAGGATTAAGCAAGGACAATGAATCTGTGAGAAAACAATGAAATGCCAGTGAAGGTGGAACATGATGGTGGGACAGGAGGGAGATGGAAGGAAATAGAGGAAAGAGCTAGAAGGCAAAAGGGCACTTGCAGAGGTCTAAACATAAGTATGTCCATACATAAAACAACTATCTATTATAATGTGGGAATAAATTTAAGGACATATTTATAGGCTAAATATTATGGTAGCCCTCACCCTGGTGCTCCCTCAATGCAAGAAAACTTTTTGTTCTATGAATCTGGTATTCCTTGAGGCTCACTGGCCCAACACCATCACTGAAGTAAAATGGGTACACAAACAAATGTGGTAAAGAAAGCTGATGGTGCTCAGCTATCAAAGGATATATCTGGGGTCTTGAAAGCCTGAAGATAAACAATAGACCATTTACCTGAGAAGAGATCACACCCACACAGAAGAAGCACAACAGTCAACATAGCCAAATGGTGATGAAAGTGGTGAAAGGTCTAGACAATAGACATCAAATGGGGCGGGGGGTGGGCTCATATCATTGTGTGTACACATCCCCAAGGTGCCCACTGAGGACATGTGGGAGCATCAGCAAGAGTGGTGAAAAAAGCTGATAGTTCCCAGCTATCAAAAGATAAAGCATCCGGGGTCTTAAAGGCTTGAACATAAACAGTCATCTAGCTCAGGGGCAACAAAACCCACCATAAAAGAAGCTCACTTGCCTGTGCGATCATGAGGTGCTGAAATAATCAGGTATCAGGCATCGAAGAACAAAAATCAAAATCAAGGGGCCAATTGACTCCCGATATCGCTGAAGACAAATGGATACAGAAGCAAACAGAGTAGAAGAAATGATGGTGCCCAGTTACCAAATGATTGAATGCCTGGAGTCTCAAAGACTTGACGATAATCGAGTTGGCATTCAGCGCAGAAACAGCAAAGCCCACATGGAAGAAGCACACCAGCATGCGTGATCAAGAGGGGCTGAAGGGAGCAGATATCGATAATCAAAGAACCAGAATCACATCATTACGAATGAGGGGGAGAGCAGGGTGGGGACCTAAGGCCCACTGGTGGGTAATCAGTCACCTCTTTACAGGGGAGTTATGGGGAGGAAACAGA
>PVJH01020662.1:0-40283 GCA_004026705.1 Nesogale talazaci | reverse complement strand
CAGGATCGGGTACACTCACCTAGCTGCCCGGTATGGGGCATCTTCACGTGCCCCTTACACTCAGCCCAGCCCCAGCGGAGTGTTGTGGATGTGTCCAATTAGCTGTGAAGATGACCCCATTTGGAAATAGGCCTTAGCCTAGGTAGTTGATTGACGTGAGGTCATACAGGAACAGGATGAATCCTAATCCAGTGGGACAGTGGTCCTTTTATTTGGCAAGCTCATAATTTCTGCTTTAATGGAAATCAAGTGTGAAAAATGTCCAGTCAACAGGCTCCACCCGATTCCTTTATAAAAGGGAGATTTCAGGAATGCGTCTATGCAGGCACAGAGTAGATAGGGGCCGGTGGGCCAGGTTCCATCCGGCAGGCCTCAACTGGGGCAGGAGGGGTGTGGGAGTGTCCTTTCTGCTTCCTGAGGTGTCATCTCAGGAGGGTCCTTTTAAGATAAAGTGACCAGACGTCCTGCTTTTCGTGAGACAGTCCTGATTCTAAACAAATTTCGAGTCCTGCGGTGTTTTTAAAAAGCCCCGCTTTTTGGAAAGAATGCACGACAAGCTAGGGAATGGCAGGAGAATGGAAAGGGAATATACCCCCTCTACACCCCACCCCCACCCCGGTCAATGGTGTCCTGCTTTACTAATGTTAAAATCTGGTCACTTTATTTTAAGAAGGGGAGCCAGATGTCAAGGGAAGGGAAATGTGTCAAGAAAAAGGGGAGAAGTTGTCATGGTGATGCCATAAGCCAAGGCAGACCTGGAACCACCAGACGCCAGGAGGCCTGTCATTCGAGCCAAAAGGGCCCCCACACACTGGTACCTCTATTCGGTCAATGGCAGGTCCTCTCAGCTCTCACCAATGCTGGCGTCTTCTCTCCCTCCCCCGTGAGTCACTCTTCCGTGGGCTCCCCTCCTTCCAGGCTTCCCTGTGCAAGGAGGTCCTCACGCATGAAGACCGATGTCTCCACTCCCCCCGGAGAAAACTTTCCAGGACAGCCAGCACCCAGGAGGTCCAGCTGTTTGCCAAGGCCTCTGGGTGTCATGTGAGCTCATCCCTCCCCTCTCCTTCAGCGGTCACCTTTTCCCCTCCTCCTGGTCCCCAGGGCAGGCTGCCCTTCACCCCCAGGTCCTGGCACAGTTGCAACCCCTTCCCACAGCCCTCTCCTGGGAAGGGCCTCTTGTCCTCCCCAAAAGCTCGATGGAACTTCCTGCCCTTCTGCGGTGCTCTCTGTTCCGGCTAAGGCGACTTAAGGAAGCCAGTTCTCATTGAATCAAAGTTTAATTAATACAAATGCAAATCGACACAGGTGGTGGGTGACTACCCACTTTCTGGGGCAGGCAGGACGCCGCCAAGATGACCTCTCTTACAGGAAGTCCTCCCGGATCTCCCACCGCTGGGCTGGATGAAGCGTCTGTGATGCTCCCATAGTGCTCTAATTCCCCCCTCCCTCAGCATGGCAAGCCCAGCCCTAAAACAGGCGCCGGATAGCTGTGCAGAGTAAATGACCACGCCGGGCCCAGGCCTGGAGCACACTAGACGGGCTATGAAGACTACATCCAAGACGCCTGTGTGGGTCTGAGCGTGAGTGCAGAGAGTCGCATGTGGGTGTGTGCAGATCCGCTACCGCCCACCCCCCCTTCTGACCTTGGAAGAACCTCTTTGGGTTGTGGGGGGCGCCCAGCTGGGGACAGATGTCTCGCACACAGATGCTCTGGGCTGGACAGGAAGCGCGTCTCTGAATCAGCCTTTGTGAAAATCAAGCCCTGTTTTCATTCTTGCTTCCAAGTTGCTTCATTTGCATTGCAGATGAGTCTCCGGGGAGTTTACGAAGCTGAGCTTCCCGTGGTCTGTGCAGGACCACCTGCACGCTCACGCCCCACACTCACCCGGCAGTCTATAAACAAGACCTTGGAGGCTCGGGGGTGGGGTGGACTTGCCATTTAAAGAACACTTCGTCTTCTGAGCCAGAGCTCGGGTCCCTGCGTGACGGGGCTTGGGTGAAGGCGTTTTGATATTGGGCTTTCTTCAGATGGTGCCCTCTGGCTTCTGTTGGCCACCCCCCAGCCCCCACCGCACCCTTCTCCCCTTCCTGTCCTCCCCACCCTCCCCGGCCTGGCCCCCCTCACTCCTCTCTGCTTCTCGGGGTTGTGTCCTCCCACCCAGCATATCAGGATCAGGTTCCGGGGCAGGAGAAGACACCCTTGAGGAGCCCTGGCCACGCAGGGCGGTGTCGTCTTTCTGCGAGTCCATGCTGACTGCTGGTGACCCTGCAGGACAGGGCAGACGGCAGCCCGGTGCAGGAGCAGAAAACCTCGTCTTTCTCCCTCGAAGTGGCTGGCGGTTTCCAACCGCTGACCAGGTAGTTAGCAGCCTAGCGCCCAGCGGCTATGCCACCAGGGACCCGACAGGCTCCTGAGGGTGCTGGTTCTGCACAAGTTCCCTGAAGTCTGCGACCATCCCCCCACCGCACACACAGAGGGAGGCGCTGAGGTCTGGGCATCGACTGCACTCAGACACAGCACAGCAGGGCAGAGAGGGTCCTGTGCCTTGTGCCCTGTGCTCAGCGCATGCCCTTCCCGCTCCGTCCCTCCCACTTGAGCCGCCACCCACAGGGGACCCCCCTCCCGACCCCCTGCCTTGGCACAGGCTACGGCACTATGGCGTGCTCGCCGCGCAGAGAACACCTGTTTTAAAAGAAAGGCTGATGTCACCCCTTTGCAAGACAGTGAGCAAGGGCTTTGACATTGACCAGCCCAGGCAGCTGGCGCCTCTATTACAGAACCACGTGCCGACTCTCCTAAATGGCATTGAAAGGGTGAGGGCGTGTCAAGTGCTGGCAACCCACATCGGGGAGCCCCACCGAGGCGTGAGAGGCAGTCACACAGGCAGGGGGAGAAACGGGGCTTCAAGTACTTGACTCTTCAGAGCCATCCCTGGCCAGATGGCAAACTGAGGGGCGGGAGGGGGGCACAGGGAGTGGGGCGGAAGCTTAGAGTAGGAACCAGAGCAAATTCTAGTTTACCACCCCTCCTTCTGTGATCCTGGCCTATTAGTCTCTTCTACTCTCCACCCCTCTTCATCCCTCTGGGCCCTGGGAAGGCAGGAAGGAGGGCAGAGCTTCCAACAGTCTCTCTATGCCATGAAGGCTGCTCAGGGTCCTCTCCTGCCTGGAGCAGGGCCCACACCACAACCCACGCAGGTCCCAGCAGATAGCAGGAGACGCGCTCCCTTTCCCTTTGGACCTGACCTCACAAAGGCCAGGTGACATCCAGGACATCCCCAAGGAAGGGGCCGGCGTCCCTGTGCGTTTGAATAGGGACACTGGGACAAAGCCCATGAGATCCAGGAGAGGGCGGACAGCCTCGTACCATGGTCACATCCAGGCACTTGCACATCCTGACACTGACACCCATATCCACGCGCACACACAAAGGTGCCGTGACAAAAGGGTCCCAAGCCTAGCAGTTGGGGGTCTGTGACATACCCCATTTCCCACCTGGTGGTCCCCAAAGGCACTGAGAAATCCCGCAGGAAACGCCCCCATGGACAACTTGACATTTCTGAAAGCTTATTTGAACACCATCATTTCCAGTCAGCTGGAGATGATGTTTGTCTGCCAATCACAGAGCTCCAAACGCAAAGACCTAGAGAGGCGTATCCCACCTTTCCTCTCCCTCGTCCGGAGCTTGGTCCTCCACGGTTGGGGTGCTGGCTCTTCCATGGTATCTTTCCAGAGGACTCTGCCGCCCTCTGCACTTAGGTCTGCCTTCACTGTCACTTCCTGGCCCAGGGCTCCATGGTCTCTTCATTCCATAGAGGCAGGTGACAAGAAGGATGGGACAGGTGCCCACTGCCTATCCCCATAGAGCTTGCCCAGGAGCTCCCCCACCATGCTCATCACTGACATCACATGGTCCACCCTCGCTGCAAGGAAAACTGGGAAATGTAGCCTTTGGGGGCGAATGCACTGCCCCAGGGGATAGAATAAGGGTTTTGTTATCGAGGTAAAAGGCAGGGAAGGAGAACAAGTTGTGAAAATACAATCTCAGTCGCTGCTTCTTCGTGTTGCTGGGGGCACAGGAGTCCTGGTGGTGTAGTGGTTACCTGTCCAGCTTCTAACTGCACAGTCAGCAGTTCAAAACCACCAGCCGCTCTGTGGGAGAAAGACAGGGCTTTCGATTCTCAAAAACAGATCCATCTCAGGAATTCACAGGGGCAGTTCTTCCTGCCCTGCAGGTGGCTATAAGGCGACACTGATTTGATGGCAGGGAGTAGTCTTCTAGGCACTACCTGCGACAGGAAGCAGAGACCCAAGCCCTATTTACTACTTGGGTTTATGGGCTCTGTGTAAACATGTGTAAGCATCTCAACTTCTCTGAGACTGTATCTTGTCTTTAAAATAAGGATTATGATGAGGATCAAATGAGATCAAGTATGCACAGCATTTTATCAACTGCAAAATGCTATTGAAATGATAGGAATTCTTATTTCCATTTGTCTCTTCAATAGTATCTCTCCCTCTCTGCTCTTAGCCAACCAGCATTGTAAAGGAAACAGAGACTTCAGGGAACATGAAGCCATCTTTATAAAGATGAAACTGAGCCCGGCAGTTGGTGGTGGACTGAGCCTTGATCCCAGCCTCTGTGTAAACCTGGATCCTGGCTGTAGACTGAGCCTGGATTCCGACCTGAGCCTAAACCCTCGTCTTAGTCTCTGAGCCCTGATAAATGGGACCCCAGAGATATCCACTGGGCCCAAGAAGGAGATGTATGGAGGATGCTGGCAAGGGCAGGGCCCTTGCGGTTCTCACGCGTCGTGGCTTGTCCAGACCTTATGAAACAAAGGAGAGACCCATCCAGCCCTGTGGGCCCAAGGCGAGAAGGCCAAGCGGTTGTCCAGAGAAATCAGAGATGCACATGGCTGGCTTCCCCGCTAGTAATTTTCCCAGCGCAGACAACTGTAATGGGGAAGGTATTGAAATTTAAATCAGAGCCCAGCCTAACCTCCCTGCCCGCCTGCCCGCCTGTAATCTCCGGCTGGCTATCTCCTCCAGGGGAGAACGACAAACCGACTCAGGGAAAGTGATAAATTTTCAATTTTATTTTAAAATATACCAGATGGGAGATTTTATTGGAGCCATAAATATGTCAAGAGCAATGTTGGTGTGTGATGGGCGATGCCCCCCTCCTTGGGGCCTCTCTCCCTGTTTAGAAATTCCATCAGATTCTTAATAAGAGGCTCCAGTTCGACTGCAGCAAAATAGTCTCTATATTAAAGCAATTGAATTTCCATTTGCCAGACATCTTGTGCTTTAAGCTTCCAGGTTCCAGCGGTGTGGGGTTGCTAAGCCGATTCTAAATGAACCTAAACTAATAACTAACTGCTCTGCACGCTGGGGGCTGGGAGGGGGCGGGAGGGGGATGGAAAGGAGGGCGGGAGGAGGTGCCTCCAATCACAGAGCATGGGGCGGGAAGGAAGGGGGTGGGGCGGGGGGCCTCACCTCTCCAGCCCCTGCTGCCAAACCCGATGAAAACCCCCCTGTTGGTGACGGTGGTGTGTGTGTGTGGGGGGGAAACCCTATTCTCTCCAGTCTCTGAAACAGGGAAGGGGGGCCAGGATCTGGGGTGCAGCAGCCAGGACACTGGCCCTTCTTTCCCTGGCTGGCTTTCTTTGCCATCTTGATGGATTTGATGCTATGCTAGTCTTCCGGGGGTGGCAGGGCTTGACTGTAAGGGGCTTGGCAAGGCTCCTGTGCCCCAGGGAGCCCCCCTGGAGAAGCTGCCACTTTCCCCCACCTGGTAGTCCCTCCCCGGCCAGTGCTTGCCTTGGGGCTCTGCAGCTCCCTCCCCCGGCCAGTCTTCCTCTGCTCCCACAGAGACCCCAGTCTGCCAGGAACCAAGGGGGGCCCAGATCAGGCATGCAGGGCCGTAACTCCTGTGAGGGTCCCGAGTGAAGAAACCGCATGAAAATCCAGCCCCCACGACCACCAACAACTGTACATTTGTTGTACAGATTGGGAGACGCGCCACAGTTGAATGGCGGCCACCTCAAAGATGTGCCACCCTACCTGGCATGGCTCTCAGGGGTCAGCAGTCACGTGATGGTGTTCTCCTCATCCGTGGTGAGGTCTGATGTCATCAGTCAGTCCCAGGAGGGTCAGGGTGGGGTGCAACAACCTTTCTCAAGCCAGAGCCTTGAGTCTTTCTGGGAGTGTGGCCTGCCTCACCCTTTACCTTCCAAGAGACCAAAGCTAGCCTGGAAGAGAGGCCTGGCCCACAAGGAAGGACAGTCCTGAACAGAGCACATCCTTTGTGTGTAGCGTCCCACAGCTAAGAACCTCTTAGACCCCGGGAAAAAAAGGATGCCAGACGCGTGAAAATCTCCACGGGAGAGAAAGCCTGTCCCCTTGAAGGTGGGATCGCAGCCTCTGAGACTGAGGGGAGGGGTGTCTGCCTGCTGTAGCCAACGGAACCAAGGGTGAAGAGACTGAGGTCCTGAAAGAGTGCCTGGGCTGTGGACACAGCTTTTCTAGAAAAAAATCAGGGTGACGCCTCCTTACACAAGATTTCACCTATTCACCCCACCCCGGCCAACTGCAGTCAGGCCAGTGGCAGCTGCCCGAGAGTGACGGAGGCCCAGGCAGAGCCGGGGGATGGGGGACGAGCCCTGCGGAGAGAGGGCATCGCCACTGTGGGGGACAAGGCACTCCGTCTCTCTGAGCCCCACGCCCCTTCTCAAAAGGGGTACACTTCGGGATGCCCCACACAGACAGACAAATGGACTCTCTGCTAACGCCCACCAGCAAGTGTGGGGCACCTAGGTGAGGTCGTCCATGAAAATCCTGCTGTACCATGCCTTGTCGCGGCTCGTATGCGCCCCCAATATCCACTGTTATTCCTATTCCTTCGTTGTGAGGATGATTCCCCCGAGGGGTGCTTTAGTAGGTTCTGTGCCTCCCCACGGAACTGGGTCCTCTCCAAGACGGTGAGGCACAGGATTAAGGACTACACCACAGCCCAGCACACCCAGTTCACTGCCCGCGGCCTCTATGGTTTTCCAGCTGTAACTGTTGACCGGAATTACAAACCTCATTCTTTTCCCTCAGAGCAGCTGGTGGTTTTGAACTTCTGCCCTTGTGGTCAGAAGCCCATCACGGAGCCCCTACACCTGCAAGCTCTTCTGTGGGTTTTGGGCACTCGACAACAAGGTGGCAACATTGGTACTTTCCGTCCACTGGGTTGAGCCAGACGCGGAGGCAATCGGCGAGAACGCTGGCTGTCACGCCTTTGCTGTGTGGTTCCTTCTGAGCCCAGCTGTCTTCCTTTCCTGGCTGTTTCAAGGATCGCCATTGAAGACGACGTTCTTCAACCTTACTCTGCCAGCCTCCCCCTGCCTGTCCCCTCAAACTCCAGCCCTACCCACCCGATCTTTCTCAATGACCCTCCAGTTGTAGCCCCAGAGGGATCTGGAGGGAAGTCAGGGTGGGGATGGCTTTCCTGTCTTCTTCCTCTTCCTCTCGATCGTCCAGGCAGCTGTGTGCTGTCCTCCAGGGCTTGCACCCGGGAGTGGACGCCATCTCTCTGGTCTTACCCAAGAGGCTGGCACTGCACAGCCAAACACTTTGGTTCATGTGGAGTGACGTACCAGGGCATTGGACCACCCCAACCGCAGCCACATCCCCACATGCACTAACGACTAGCTCAGTTACAGGGACCTGGGAAGAGCAGAGGGAACCCCCATGGCACCCAAGATCACGCCTTGCACTGCTGACCACAGGTCGGTGGTTGGAGCCCTTGGGGAGAAAGAGGAGATGAGCGTGCTGTTCTCATAAAGGCTTCTTTTCAAGTCTCGAAAACCCAGCAGTGCTGCTCTCCTGTGTCCTACAGGGCCCCTGTGAGGCTAAGTCAACTCGATGGCTAAGGCGGAGGGGGACGAGTGGAGGTGTCAGGGTATACACTCTCAGCCCCGAATCTGGAGGCTAGAGGTTGG
Source organism: Nesogale talazaci (assembly GCA_004026705.1). Classification (NCBI taxonomy): domain Eukaryota; kingdom Metazoa; phylum Chordata; class Mammalia; order Afrosoricida; family Tenrecidae; genus Nesogale; species Nesogale talazaci. Next base: position 32,295 of record PVJH01020662.1, on the reverse strand, counting down.
GCTCACCTGGTGGGAACACGGAAGAAAGGCCTGGCAACCTGTGCCATGCAGATCACAGCCCAGGGGGCAGCTTTCCTCATGCACGGGCTGCCATGAGTTGGAATCACCTGAAGAGCAATGGGTGTCTTGCGAGGAGTGGGGTGGGGTGGGGTGGATTTCGTGTCTGTCTGTCTGTCTGCTTCTTCAAGTGGTTCCAGCCTCTGAAAATGAACAGAAGCAGGGGGCTCAGCTTCTCACCCATGTACACATCTCCCCTGAAGGGGAATAGGTGGAGGAAGAGTGTGCACATGCCCCTGACCCTGGGACAGGTCTTGGGCAGGGCAGGGAGGCCTGCTGAGAGGGCACCCCTACTCTTTGCCCCCATCAGGAAACAGATGAGCCCTTGCTGGTGAGACCACCCAGCACAGTGCCAGACCCACAACAATGCTCCATGAAGAGCTGGCCCCTGCCCCTCTCTGGACCTCAGAACCCAGTCCTCACCAAAGGTGGACACTTGTTGACACCCTGCCTCTCCCCCCCCCACACCCCAAGTCCCTGCCTATTCCTCTCTCCTCAGCTTCTGGGTGGACCCTCCCTCCTTCAGAGGGCCCAACAGGAGGCTGGAGGACCAGAAGCTGAGGCAAGAAGGCTGTTCCTTTCCCTGACTCAGTAGCTGAAGCAAAACAGTTTTCCCTGGGTGGCCGCATGTGACAGACACTGCGCCCTCTGCTCATGGGGCTTGTTCTGCTTCCTACTCCTTCTCAGTGGTCAGAAAAACGAGCCCCAGAGAGGTGGAAAGAGTCTGTCAAGCGTCAGGGTCCCAGCCAGAGGGGTAAGTGTTCTTTAGGTACCTTGTCTGCCAAGCCTTTCCCCAGAAATCCTCTCTTACCTGGCTAGCTACTTGTGATGGGGGGAAGGCCAGGACACAGGTAGGACCCTGAGGCTCTGAGGGACAGCGTGATCTACTCAAGGTCAAACAGCAAGGACAAGCCAGATCTATGTCATCCAGCCCCTGGGTCCCAAACAACCCCTGTTATGATGATATTCATGTAGATGTACTAGAATCCATCCATCCACCCATCCACTCATCCATCTACCCATCATCCATCTACCCATCTATCCTTCTACCTACTCATCTATCCATCCATCCACCTACTCATCCATATCCATCCATCCATCATCCATCTATCGACCCATCCATCCATCTACTCAGCCCTCCATTTATTCAACAGACGTTTACTGACCATCTAGGCTATATTTACAATCGCTGGGGTGGTACACACAGTTGGGCTTGACCGTGAGCAGACAAAACCCTGGTGGTGCAGTGACTAATTACTCAGCTGCGAAAGGCAAGATGAAGCATGTGGCAGTCCGCTTCCAGAAAGGGTCACAGCCATGGACTAGCCCTATGGGGCGGTTCTACTCACAGATTCATTACAAGCCCTAATGTGATGGGTTTGGGGTTTGCTTGCTGAATTCTTGTGTTTAGTTTTGTTGTTGTTCTAATGCCATTGGGAAAGAGGTTTCCTTTGTTATGATAAGATGGCAGGATTGTATAGGGTTTGTTTTGCATCAGTCTCTTGCCATAGGTAAGAGGACCAGATGAAGCAAAACAAGATAGGGGTGGGGGAGGTACCAGGCCGCCTGGAGACGAGGGGCAGCCAAAGAGACAGGGACCTTCCTCCAGCAGACAGAGGAAGCCTCCCGTCTAGCCCGCAGGCACCCTGACTGCAAACATCTGGCCGCCTAATATGAAGGAAATGAATTCCTCCTTGCGAACGCCGCTCACATGTGGCCTCTCTGGTGGCACCGTGGTTAGATCAGAGGGAGAGAGAGGAGGCTTTCCACTCCCCGGTGACAGTCTCAGAAACCCACAGGGGCGGCTCGGCCCTCTCCTGATGTGAGGTCAGCGTTGCTCTGCGGCGGTGAGCTGTGTCTTCTGCTCCAGCAGCAGGAGGCCCCTGAGCTCTAAGTGCTGGGCATCAGGGCAGACCCAGAGAGACAGGCAGTGGAGGAGGAGGAGGGGGACTTGCATAAGCACGCTCCTCCTGAGGGGTCAGAGGTGAGGAGGTCCTGGGCTGGGTGCGGTGGGCAGGAGGCCCCGAGGTAGGACAGGAGTAGCTCCCCTAGGTTTTTGGCATTAGAATTGACCTTGAGGATAAAGAAGTGCTGGTACGGACAGTCTGGTGGTGCCGTGGTTACACGAGGCTGGGATCCAGGAGTCGTCGGTTCAAAACCAGCAGCCGCTGCCTGGGGGGGAAAGACTGGGCCAGGGTCGCTGTGCATCTGCAGCGGCTCGATGGCAGTAAGTTTGGTCTTAGTTTGGTACGCAGTGAGACGGACGGAATACCACACAACCCCGAAAAAGGATGAACGAGGAAATCCGGAAACCCCTCACGACATGCGTGGACCTGGAGAACTACGCGCTGAGCGGAATCGGTGCCTCGCAAAAGGACAACCTGCGGATGGGATGACTGTGACACAGGGAAAGAGAGGGACAAGAGAAAGGCTACAGGGAACAGACTTTGGGGGTGGGGGGAGATAAAACAATGGGCTAGTCAGGCATCCTCAAACTAAAGCCCAAGGGCCACATGTGGCCCACCAAGGGCATTTATCTGGCTCCCTGGGTGTTTTTGCCACCACTGCCTGTCCTGCTTAGCATCCCAGCCCACAGTGATTTTGTTCACAGTGGTTTTATTTAGAACTATAGTCCGGCTCTCCAACCATCTGAGAGACAGTGAACCGGCCCCATTTACAAAGTTTGAGGACCCCTGGGCTTGACGGATGATGGGTGTTTACGAGGGTGCTTCGGCAGGGAGACAGCAGCAGTTCACAGGAGGCAGAGGAGAGGTCAAAGGGCGGATGAGGGCTTTGATAAACAGTTTAAACTGGAGAATAGTGTTGGAAATGTGGCGCCGACTTTTGACTCACCGCCACCCGGCCTAACTCACAAGACGTGAGAAAAGGAAATAAAATTGCCATTGGAATGTGGGCCCTCGTGGGTGAGTCTGGAGGTACCCGAGCAGGTCCTGCAAACAGCCAGCTAGGGGGACCCCTGGGGGGCCAGGCCGGGAGTGGGCCACGGTGTGGAGCGCAGCGATGGGCATGACCTCTCACCTGCCCTGCAGTCCCTGCTTTCGTGACCCCCCCACCGGTCAACTGGTCAACTCTGTCGGTGCAGTGTCCCTGGGGAGGCAAGGCACCTTCGGCTTCCGAGTCAGGGCTGTGGAAGCTGCCGGGCCCCGCAGGAGCACTAAAACCATTAGCAGGCAGATGGAAGGCTGGGGAGGCCCATAGATCTCACCATCCCAGCCCACAGCGAGGCTTGTTTGGAATTTAATAAAGGGCGCCAAGCTCAGCCGGGCCCTCCCTCCCTCTGCCTCCCCCTTCTCCCTCCTGCTTGACTCACTTCTCACAGGAGGACATGCAGGTCCAGGCAGTGAGATGGCTCATGGTGGCCACGTCGCCCCAGCACCCTGAGCGCCTCCTCTCCCCACCCCCAGACCACCCTCATAATCCATCTCCAAGCCCATGGAGGGTTCTGCCCCCGTGAAACTGCCACCAACAGCACAGGCAGAGACAGAGTGACCCCGGAAAAGTCCTGCAGGTGAGGCGGGAGCTGAGTGCCTTCCGACTGGGTTTCCTCCTGCGTGACACAGAGGTGGGTGTCTCTGGAGAAGGGGCTGAGTCTCTGGAGTCTGGGATCTCTGTAAGGGAAGCATCATTGGCCCCAGACTTTAGGGCAGGAGAAGAGCCTTGCGCTTTCCTGGGGAGCAGCCCAGTCAGTGGCAGGTGGTGCTGGGAGTCCTGAAGCCAGAATTCCTGGGTTCCCCTCCCAGCCCTGACATTGCGTGACCTTGAGGAAGTCCGGGAGCCTCTCTAGCCTGGCTTGCCCAGCTGCACAGTGAGTCCATCCTCCTGCTACAGGCCTTCTCTCCCGGTGCTGCCGGGGAGGAGCTTAGAACCACCAGGGCCTGTCCGGCCTGGCCCAGGGAGGGAGTGGACGGTGACGGTGTGGCCAGGGGCACCTGGGACGCTGTGCAGAATGCACCCCCTGGCCGCACACCACTGCTCAGCTGTTGTCCCTTCCCCCCACGGCCAAGCCAAGCCACTGCTCACGAGGGAGGCCGCATCCCGCACCAGGGATGCCCTCCTGGCCCATCGATCGCAGAGTGGCGGGGGCAGCGAAGCAGACGGGCGCGTTTAACAGCTTTTTAATGCGACGGCGCTCGCTGAGCTGGGAGAGTGGCAGCACTGTCACGAGCGGCCAGGGGCAGCTTTCAAGGTCAGCCGGCACCAGACTGACCTTGAGCCTGGTCCCCTCCCGGGGAGCAGTCCTGCCTGAGCCAGCGGCCTGCAGACCAGCACTACTCTGAGACATGGCGACTGTGGGAAGGAAGCCCTTTCTTGGTCACCTTTGCCGGAGGCCCTGGGGCCTCACTGGGGAAAGTATTCAAGAAGGGGAGGGAGGGTACTGAAGAGGCCTTACAGAGATAAAGAGGCAGGTGGCCAGAGGCCCCACATGGTGCCAGGGACAGCCGCAGCCGGTCTGCTCCTCTTGGCATGGCCCTGGATGCTGCTTCTCCCACAGGAGCGACCGGGAAGATTGACAAGTTCCCTTCTTCTCTCTGCTCAGACCAGGCTGTGACCTTTACCCTGCAGATGAGTAAGAACAGGGGAGGATCCCTGAGCGATGGCTTCCTACCCCCCCCCTTGGAGGGGGGGTTCTCCCTTGGAGAACCCAGGTCTGTGCACAAGAGCCGGGTGGGCCTTCAAAGTAGGGCCACCGTCTGACCCTGCTGACACTCCCCAGCAGGCAAGAATGCACCGGGAAGGGGTCCAGGCCCCCACCCCACTGCTCACTGCCCCTGCCACAGCCTGCAGTGGCAATCAGTCTCTCAGGACAAGTGGGCCCTTTTCCCGAGGACTTCTCTCAACAGGCCAGTAGCCACCAGCCTCAGCGCTCAGTTCACAGAGCACATCGGTTCCCGTTGGCAGTAGGGTGCTAGAAGTCCGTTGTAGAGACAAGGAAGCTGAGGCCCAGGGAGCCAGCGTGGCTCAGCCAGTAGGTGGGGGAGTGGGAGTTCAGACCAAGGACATGAAGTCCGGTCAGCCGCTGAATCGGGTTCTCAGGGACTGTCTGCCCCCTGACACCTCCCCCTCCCCCAGCAGCCAGATCATCAAGGGGGAAGGAGAGCAGGGAGCAGCCCTCCCTGCCCAGAGGCAGGGCCAGCCAGGGCACAGTGGGGCCTCTTCCATCCCCCATGCGATGACCAGTCCCAGACAGAAGTCATGAGAAATGCAGGACTTCCTGAATCCCGGACTGTCTGCTCCAGACCAACGGAGGCCCTGGGGGGGGGTGGGGGGAGGGAATTCCAGCTCCCCGCCCCAGTCCCTCCCTGACCTCATTCCAGCTCTGCTAGGGGCTAGGACTGCTCTTGGGCGACTGTCTGCCCCTCTCTGGCTGTCTATGAAACAGAGGGATCTGGCTTAGAAGGCCCCTCCGCTTCTCACCCTGGGGTGGGGGGGGTCATCCCCCCCAAATGGAGAGGCAGTGGCTGGAGGCTTGGCAGTGGCGTGGGAATCTGGGGCCCAGGACCCTGGCCACGGCTGCAGGCAGTCTGCAGAGCCCAGACTTTCCCAGAGACGCTGTCTGCCCTGGGAGCAGGCCCCGCTGTTCCCACTGCAGCCCTTCCAAATGGAAACCATGGGGCCTGCCCCGCTGAGCAGGAAGTCCACAGAAAGCCAGACACCAACCCCCGCCCCCCGCCCCCAGGACTCTGAGGCCAGCTGGACCAGTGGGAACTGCACTCTGGGATGAGCAGATTCCTGCCCAGCCTGTCTGTACTGACCTAGGGGCCCAGGAGACTGGCCAGCCACAGCCCTTCCCCCTGGGCAGAAGGGATATGACGGGACATGCCTGTTCCTGGGCCCCAGGACATGACAGCCTGGTCTTAGCCCTGCTGCTGATCTTCGGATGGCCCTGAGTCTCCAGGTCCCCATCTCAACAAGGGTTCGGTTGCATCTGCTTTTCTTTTTTAAACTAGCTTTTGGAGTTGGTGCATAAATTTGCTTGTTTTTAATCATTTTATTGGGAGCTCTTATCACCATCCCTCCATCCGTTGTGATGAGCACATTTGCACATTTGTTGCCATCATCATTCTCAAAGCATTTTCTTTCTACTTGAGCCCTTGGTTTCAACGCCTCGATCCCCCGCCCCGTGAACCCTTGATAGTGTATAAATTGTTATTATTTTTCCAAGCATCCATTGATTTCTAACAACCTGCTCCAGGGCTGGGCGTTCGAGCCCCGAGCCCCCCCCCCCCCCCCAGTCAGTGGAATGGAGGGGATGCTGGCGGCCCTCATAGACACTGGAGCCTAGAATGAAGGCCGGGATCTTCTCAGGGAGACCCAGGTGGGCATTAGGGTAGACCCCCCCTTTGTACACAGACCATTTTCAGGATTTGGACAACAAGGGCATTCCGAGGGCAGCCACACAGCGATGGAGAGCAGCCATCGAGTCCACGATCCAATGCTTCCAACATGTAGACCCTGAGGAGGCCCAGAGGGGCCCAGGCAAGGGCAGGGAAGGCTGAGGGTGGGGCCAGGACGGCCGAGGACTTGGCCAGCCCTTTGTCTGATTTCTGTCAGGGGAGGAGGAAGTGAAAGGAGATAGGGAGCAGACAGACCTGCAGGACATGTCCCCTGGGAGGGGATGGGGGGGGGTGGGGAGGGAGTGCAGGGACAGGGCTCCTGTTCCATGCAGAAGTGAACCCACAGTCCTGTGCCCACCTTCCCACCCTTACAGCCCCCTGCCTTGGTCTGCCCTTGACCTCCCTCTCCTCCCCTGGAACTAGGCCTGCACCAGCCCCAGTCCCGGAGGTCTGCAGCTCCACACTCTCCCTTCCCAGACAGCCTGTCCTGTAGGACAACCATTTCCACAGGACCACCGGGGAAACCCTAGCAGCAGAGCCCATGAGGGGCAGAGGAGTCAACTTGGGCTCCCCGGCCCCTAGTTCAGAATTGCCCCCAGAGAGGTCAGCGGCTGAGCTCTCCATCAGCAGGGTGTCCTGGGGGTTAAGGTCACCCTTGCCTGGCCACTACCGCTTTGGACACACACCCCTCCCTCTGGCCCTGAGCCCAGGTGCAGCAGGATGGGAGCATGTGCTGGGCATGGCCATTCCTGCTCCTTGCTCCGCTGCAGAAGGGAATGAAAGGTGGCACTTCCAGTGCCTGGCAGAGCCCTCCAGCACCATGAGGACTCCCTGGGGGTGTCCCACATGGGCTCCACGCCAACACGTGTTCTTCCTCTCCTCCCTGGCCTCCCGAGAATGCCCTGTCCATGCTTCCTGTCACCCACCCACCTTCCTGACACCCAAAGTTGCAACGCACTTTGCAAAGCCCCCTGCCATTTCCCCAGTGTGGGCACCGCGCTGTGTGTCGGGAAGAGGCTAACACCCTGATCCCACTAGTACCCGTGTGCCATCCAGCTTGGTCCCAGACTCCTGCCCTCTGTCCATGGCTGCTATCTGCACACTGCTTAGATATCTGTCCCCCAAATTAGTCAAGGGCCAGTTATACCCCAGACAGACCCAGAGCCAGCCCCCTCCCCACCCTCTGTGTCAGGTCGTGCTCCCTAAGGGCTGTCAAAGCCACCCCACCTCTCCAGAGGCAAGTGGGAGTCCTGCCAACGGTCCCAAGGCTCTGTGGCACACAGCAGGACCTTTGGGCTCAGAGGAGACCCACCTCCACCCATCCCTGTCCAAGTGCCACAGACCTCCCCTCAGCAGGACATGTTCCTGGTTTAGGGGGCCAGGGGGCCAAAGGGCACCATGGGTGTGAAGCAGCTTGGTCCTGCCCCTATAGCCAGTCTTAGCCAGAGCTTCCGACGGCAGCAAAGTCCTGGACCAGCCGGATGATGGGCTCAAACTTCAGTGCTCCTTTTGACTTCCTATGGGCAAGGTGGGGCTCTTCTCTGAGGCCCAGGCTCCTCATCTGTGGGCCTATGGGGGTGCGGTCTCATCTCCTCTCTGCCTCAGGCTCCCTGCCAGACCCCACCATCGTGCCCATCTGGGCTTAATGCCATGCTTGGCAGCTTGCCCTACCCCACCTGGACTCTGGAGATGTTCCTCTGGGACCCGTCAGTGGGCACAGGCAGCCTGGCCATGAACCCACCTCCCAACGGAGGCGGCGCTCCAGCCCCAGCCCCTGCTGCCTGAGAGTTGAGGGGGACACAGAGCTACCAGGCCACACAGCCAAAGAGCTCCCATCTGAAAGCCCTTCCTGCTGAGCGGACTAAAGCCTTAATCCCCTTAGGAAAAACCCACTGAACCCTTCCTTGGAGGGAAGGCGATGGGAAGGCACAACTTGGCTTAACGCACTGATCCAGAGAGAGCCTTGCTCCCACGCGGACCTGCAGATCTGAGCCCGCACAGCCGGCTGCCAGATGGCTCCCCCAACAGAACACCCTGTGCTCCCACCACACCCGGGCCTCCAGGGACCCTGCAGACGGCGCCCTGGTCCGCCTTCCCGCCTCTCTCTGCAGACGCCTTGTGGGGAAAGTACTGGCTGGACGCAGGTTCCAAATTGATGTGGGGGCCTAGCCCGAGATGGGGAGTCTGAGAGGAGTCCTGGTCGCCCACTAGTCAAAGCCTCCGCCGTTTGCCTAAAGGTCGCTGGTTCAAACCCATCTGTGATTCCATGGGAGACAAGACCGAGTGGTCTTTCCAGGACATCAATCCTACGTGGGTTGGCAGGGGTAAAAAAAAAAAAAAGGCCATCTTTTAGTGTCTTCCAGATGGATGCCTTTCCTAAGCCTTCAGCAGGACAAAGGCAATCATTCCGGAATGAGGGAAACCACCAAGCCGCACACAGCCAGGGCCCACATGGAGCCCGCCGATGCACAGCCACGAGGATCCTCTGGGTGCTAAGAGGACAGAGAAAGCCTCCTGCAGATCAGTTCACCATCAGCACGGACGAGAATGCAGTCAGGAGGCAGACTTTTTACACGTCCATGGGCTCATCCCGTGGCTCCCACCCCCTCGTTAGAGCAAGTGATGCTGGGGGTGTGACTCACGCCACGTGGACCGCAGCGTTCAGATCACACAGGTCTGTGATCACAGTTCAAACCCGCCCGTCACCCCAGGGAGAAGGATGAAGCCCCTACTCCCATCGAGACTTCCTCTCAGGAACCCGAAGGGGCTGTTCTACCAGCCTCCGGGCGTCACTGGGAGGCCCATGGAAAGCTGCGGCCGTGGGTTTGGCTTTGTTCCGTTGTTTCCCAGCCACTCATGAAGGACGCAGCCGGGACAGTTGCCCGGTTCTCCGGGCAAGCCTGGGGGCCAAGCTGCCCCTGCGTCTGCTCTGCGGGATGACATGACCGCTGTCATCTCCCGCCACACACACTCGGCCTGAGGGCAAAGCTGCCCTCCCGCAAAGCCGCCCAGATCTGCCTACGCTTGGACACGTGGGCGCTTTCCTGAGCAGAAAGAGCTCTGGGTGGATGTGGAAACACGAAGTGGAGGGAGGACTGCCGTGGTAGACCAGAACCTTCTGCGACCTTCCACGAGGCCTCGGAAGTTGAGTTCAAATCCAGGGAGTGCTCCACAGTCTCTCTCACAGGGTTGCGTTGTGAGGTGGAATGAATTTGGCCCAAAGAGATGGACCTGGTGATTTCCGTTCCAGTCAGGCCAACTGGAAAGCGCCTGAAAATGAACGACAGCTCCTGGTCGGACGGCAGGCGCTCGCTGAAGACGGCGTGTGGGTCGGGATGCTTTTCTGTCCGTCACAGAATGCCCGAGGCATGCGATCCTGTCTGCGAAGGGGGCCCAGGGCCGAGGGGCACCGGAGGGAGGCAGGAGATACAATTGAAAAAAAAAAAAAACCATTATGGCTTAAAAGAAAGCTTGGCCAAAAAAAAAAAAAATGATGGAGGCGTGGGAAGATGCTGGCCCCAGAGTCTGATGCACAGTCCTGCTGGATAGGCCCACCTTACTGGCCAGGGGCGGGAGAGAGAGAGGAAGTAAACTCACAATGATACGTCAGCTGACCAGGTATCTTGATAGCCGTGGACATGGTAGAGCAGCCAAGGGACAGAGCTAGGGCCACGACTTCGACGTAGCCAGACACCGGAGGGAGGGAGTCGCTGGTTTGAGGCCTCGAGACCCGAGGCTTAGGGAGCACAGAGGCACATTTGCCAAGAAAGCGTTCTACAGCCCGCTTTGGTGAGTCGCAGTCTTGCCCTCTCCAAAGCTCCCGAGTCAAGGTGCAGCGACGTCTGGAACAACGTCTGGAGCAATAAGGAGGGAGACAATGGAAAGACCCATCAGAGGGCCAACTAGCTCGGTGAACCGCAGGACCACCCAGACTTCTCTCTCCACACACTGAGAGCAGGACTGAACGGTGCCCGTGGACGCTACACCTGCTCCGAAAAGGTCGCATCAGAAGGGGGAGAGAAATTGGACCGAAACTCAAATCGTAAAACCAAAAAACAAAACATAATAAACAAAGACCAGACGTCCGGGTCGGATAGAGACTAATCCAGCTGAGTGAGTCGCCCTTCAGGTCTGGAAGGGAACGTGCCCGTGTTAGAATCATCGATCCTTTCAAATAAAAAGAGCAGCGTTTACTCTGGGACAGAACGCTTGGGAAGAGGGGGAAGGAGTTGGGAGGTGTGAGAGGAAGTGGGAAAAGTGGTACAGGGAGGGGGTGGAAGCGGATGAGTGGAAGCAGACCGTGTGTCCCAGATTGAATGCAAAACTCGTGCTCGGCTCTGCCAACCACCAGCCAGACTTTAGAAGGCAGGGACGAGGAGGGTGCACGGGGAGAAGTGCAGAGGCAAAACAAAAAAATATGTTTCGAGACCCCTCCCCTCCTCCCATAGACAAAAATGAACTCACGGGGGAGGAGAGACCGCACAATAAAACCGTAAGGATTCGCAAAGGAGGCATACATGCTCTCCCCAACATAATGAGAGACACCCACACGCCAGGCCCAAGAGAAGACCGGGACCTCCCACACTGACAGGGCGTACACCCAAAGACGTCCGCAAGAGAGTAAAGAGAGAACCCACAGATTGGAGGGGGTGGGGGGGAAGAAGCCTTTGCTAATAAAATATTGGGTGAAGGGCTCATCTCAAAATTCTATAGAAAACCACAAACCCTCCATAAGAAAGACACAAGTCACCCAATAAAAAAGGGTCAAGAGACATGACGAGCCAATTGGCCGAAGATGGCGTCACTTGAGGAGATGTCCCCCCACCACCGTCAGCTGCGAGAGAAATACAAACATAAAACAGCCATGAGCTCCCACCTGATGCCGGTGTGGAAAGATGGGAACGCTCACGGCTGCTGATGGGAAGGCAGCGTCGGGCAGCCGCTGGGGGAACAAGTGCAGACAGAAACGTCACCCTGCTCTGCCATCTCTCTCCCCCGAAGACGTGAAGAACGAAATCGGGAGAGAGACAGACGCAGACCCATGTCTATCCATCGCAGCGCCATCTACGCTGACAGAGTGGTGGACACCAGCCTAGAGCCCACCTGTGCGGGAAGGGAGACCTAGCCCGTGTCACGGACCAACAAGGAGCCGGTGTGGGTCTCTAGAAAAACAATCCCGAAACTGCCGCACACCGCATGGCTCCAAGGAATTTGGGGGACATTGTCCTCAGCAAAGACAGTCAATCTCAACAAAGGAACAAGAGTAGGAAAAATGCTTTTCGCAGGAGCAGAAGCAGACTTTGAAGGCTGTGGCCAATATGGGGACACGGAGGGAGGGAGGCAGGAAAAGATGGGGCCATACATGGGGGCAGGGCTTACCGGAATACTGCCTGTGTTCTGACCAGGGGGGCCATACAACTGTGTTTTGCACGCTTAATCCTGCGTGTGACAATGGGACACCCCCACAGAGGCCTCGCAGGGACGGGAGGAGGAGAGGATGCGGGAAGGAATGCTAGAATGCTCTGGAGCGCTGCCAGGAAATGCTAGATGTCTTCATTTGGGTACCTGAACAGTGGTCAGAGCTCACTTAAGGTTGCATATAAATTTTTCTGTAGTAGATCAACTAATGTGCACAGATAAGCTTGACTAATACCTACCATTTGTTTGGGCAGGGTAAACTTAATTTTGAAATAATTCCAAACTGACCCCAAATGCTGTAAGACCAATACAAAGGACATTTGTCGACCCTTAACCCAGTTGACCATCACACCAAGTTCTCTATCATGGTCCCTGCGCGGTACTTATGACATCTTTGCGTGGTACATCTTTGTCCCGCATCGCTTGAGTGTAGTGTGCAGACATCAGACCTCTTTACTCCAAAGCATGTCCTGTGGTCAAATACCAAAGGACACATGCTGTGTGAGACCATTTTCATTTTTAAAATTCAAGATAAAGATGATTATACCAAAGAAGCACACCTTGATGGTTACCAAGGGTGGGCGGCGGGAGAGGGAAAGGGAAGTTTTCAGGTAGACAGGTGCTGACTTGGTGAAGCGGAAGCTAATATTCAACAACAGAACACCCTAAAATTAAAGCAAAACCACTCCCTGCTGTTGAGTGTCTCTTCTGACTTCTGAGATGGTCATGCTCCTTTTGTAAAAGTCTATAAGTCGGGTTGAGCCCCGGTGGCATAGTGGTTGTGCGCGGGACTGCAGCCCACTGGGATGGAGGTTCGATTCCAGCTCCACGGAGCAAAGGCTGGGCCTCCTACTCCTACCACCTGAGGGCAGTGATGCCCCCCCCAAAAAAAGTCTATAAATCAATAGTCTTTATTTTATTTTTCTTAATTAAAAAAAATCCTCTTACTGGGCGTGCTTACAGATATTTTAACAATCCATGAATCAGTTATACCAAGCGAATGTGTACAGATGTTGCCATCTTCATTTCTGAAACTCTTTCTACTTGAGTCCTTTGATATCAGCTCTTTATTCCCTCCCTCCCCCACCCTACCACCCTCACGGACCCTTAATAAATGATATATTTTTATTATTTCATGTCTTACACAGTCCAACGTATCCTTTCCTCCACATTTATTTGTCCCTTATGAGAGGGGAGGGTGTTATATATCCCTCATTGCTATCAGTTTCCTATCCCCACCTCTTCCATCCCCCCCCCCCCACTGTAACTTTTCACGGTAGTAGAAAACCCTGTCTTTCTCACATCCAACTCAAAGGAGTTGGGGGGAAAGAGGGAGATGTAAGCATATAGGAAGATTGATAAATTGTTCAAATTGTAGAATGCACACATGATGATTGTGATGGCAACCTAACTGAATTCACAATCGGAAGTTTAAAAACATGTCTGTCATGAGCATTTTCTAAGAACAGGGATATTGACTTGTGTTTGTTCCCACAATCAGGAGGCTAACATGGATAAAATACTATCTAACCTTGTCCAATATCTTTTATAGAAAAAGTAATTGTCTTCTGGTCTGGAATTTAATCCAGTAACCCCAACTGTATTAACTGCTTTTTTTTTTGTTCAGTCTTATTTAATTTGAAATAATGCCTTAGTCTTTCCTTGTCTGTCACGATCCCGGCATTTTGTTAAGAGTACAGGCCAGAAATGCATGTGAATTGTTGCATGTAAAACTGATGATCTGCTCTGTGAACCTTCACTCGATTCACAATCAAAAGTTGAAAGAAAAGAGAGCACGGGCCGTCGTTTTATTGAATGCCTTCAATTTGGGTTTGGTGTTTCTTCATTATTTGATTCAGGGTATTGATTTTCACAGGATAATCACAGCGCTGCCGTGTCTCTCTTGGTGCCTGCCAGGAGGTACATGAGTCTATTTGTCTTATTACGAGTGATATTAACGTGGGTCCCTGGTAAAGGGGGGTCCGTTCAGGTTTCTCCCTGTCACATTACTCTCTCTCTCTCTCTCTCTCTCTCTCTCTCTCTCTCTCTAGTATTTTGTGACAGTCCTTCAATGATACAGTGACCAGATGTCCCGCTTTTGACGGGACAGTCCGGATTTTAAACAATTTTTCCCCGCATCCCGCAGCATTTTTTAAAAGTCCTGATTTTTTTTTTTAAGAATGCATGACAAGCTAGGGAATGGCAGGAGACTGGGAAAGGGAATAGACCCCCTTTACACACACCCCCACCCCACCCCCGTCAATGGTGTCCCACTTTACCAATGTTAAAATCTGGTCACTTTATCAATGACCAAAACCAAACTCACTGCATCAAGTTGGTTCCAACTCACAATAATCCTGTTATCAGGACAGGGTAGAACTGTCCCCGTGGACTTCCAAGACCATAACCCTTTACAGAGTGGAAAGCCTCATCTTCCTCCTCTGACTAGACTGGTGGTTTCAAACTGCTCACTCTGCAGCTAGCAGCCCACTGTGGAACCGCAATACCACTCACTGAAATGTTATGAATATCCTACTAATTCTAGAAGCCACTGCTAACGCTTGCCTACTGCTACAATAATAATAGTCCGTTATGACAATAACAACAAGCAACTCACTGCCATGGGATCGATACTGACTCACCCATTGGTCAACAGTTCAAAACCACCAGTCGCTACAAAGGAGGAGAACGAGGCTTTTCTCGCCCGTGAAGATTGACAGCCTCAGAAGCCCACAGGCGCACTTCTGCTCTGTCTGACGAGGTGGCTCTCTCTTATGACCAGAATGACGGCCAAATGTAATGTCCTCGCTCCACCCTCAGGAGTTGGCATTCTACTGTAAGGAGCAGCCTTCCCTTTCCTTGATGTGTTTCCCTAATACATCGCAACCGTGCAGGTTTAAGGATTCTAACCTCCTTCAGCAAGTGATAATTCGTTGCTGTCATTGTTGACTTCCATGCTCACGTCATCCCGACGCCCTCTGACATGTTCCTGTCCTTCTCAGAGCCCTTCCTCCCTTCCTGTCTGGGAAGAGACGCTCGAGGCTCATCTTGCACCTTGCCCGGGGACCAGTCGTCTCCCTGGGGAGCCCTGGTTTATTTCGGTGGACAGCGATCTGGGAGGAAGGCAGTCCACCTCCACGGCTGTAGGAATATCCAGCTGGGACACCCTGGGCTGCTTTCCATGCCAGCCCAACACTGCGGGGATGTTCCCACAGCCAGAGAGGAGAGTCCCAGAGCCTCGTCCTCGTCACACGGCTGTTGAATCCTGGAACACACACACTGCTTCAAAGTCACGCACCCAAACCTGTGTCCAAAGCCAAGGAGGGTCCGACGTTCCGGCCATTCTTCCCGTGCTCCGTGTAGGCGGTACCGGGTGTCGGCCAAGCACCGTGTTCAAAGCCCTTGGGCCCCTGTCTTCTTTCCCTTTCCGTGCCGTCTGATTGCGTGGTGGTTATGCTCTGAGCAGCCTTCCTTGAGGTCAGCCATTGGGCATCACCGGTCTCTCCTCTGGAGACGGACGAGGCCTCTCGTCCCATAAAGAGTTGCCATCTCTGGGGTCCTGGGGTGGGCAGGGCGGGGGTGGGGGAGCAATTCAACCCTGTCTCTGCAGTACAGGCTATCAACCTGGTGACGGGGAATTTGACTTTTCACTTTGATGACTCACTTGAAATTACAGTTGGGTTTGTTTCTTTCTGTCTGGATTCCGTTGTAAGGACTGCCCTTACCCCCTTATTATGAGTACTGTGGCGACGTTTGTTATCATGATTATTTGAGAATGTCATATAGCAACATGGTTGCGATCGTCCACATACAGACACAAGCAGTTACCTACAGAGAAGTGTCTCTCCTCGACCTGTCTTCCACCCTGTGCTCACCTGCGCTCTCCAGGTAACACATGATACTTGTTTTCATCGAGGTGCAGCCGTCATCAGACCCAAGCCGAGGGGCACGTTGTTTTCGCTCCTCCTTCTCACAGAAGGTGGTGGACGGTGGCTGCCCCTTTGCTCTCATGTCGTCTTCCCTCACGTGTCACCTGGCATCCTGGTCATCACTCAGCCCTAGTAGTTGAAGCCTCTGTCTCCCCCTCCCTGCTGACATTTGTGTCAAAAAGCACCACGCGCTGGGAAAAGCCCCCCCCATTGTCACTACAGACAAGTGAGTACACCCTGGTCGCCGGCAGGCTGGCCACCCCACACACCGTTTTCCTCTTCCTTTTCAGACGCTGCTCCTCCCTAGCAACACGCCGTCCTGACCTCAGACACCGAGGACTGGTGCAACGCGGCTTGAACTTGGCGGTTGACTTGCCTCAACAGGTCCATCAAGCGCGACTCTTTGGAGTCCCGCAGCTTTGACCGGGCGCTAGGTTCTGACATTCACCCTCATGGGTGCGGCAGTTGCAGTTAGCTTGTTCTCAAGGCTTCCCAGCATTCCACTGTGCAGTGATACCCTCACTGGTCCTCTCCATCAAGCCTGTGTGACTCACAGCGACCCCACAGGGCCGGGAGACCTGCTCTGCAGGGGTTCCCAGACTCTGGGTCTTCATAGGGCAGGCGGTGAGTTTGAACTGCTGGCAGCGGGCTTAGCAGCCCCCAGCCAGCCCCCAGCGTCACCGACTCGATGGCAGAGGACTTGATCATTGGGTTGTCAGTGGGCATGGCGGTATTTCCAGACTTGTTGGCTTTACGGCTGGTTCTGCTATGAATGTCGCCTCGGACCAAGACTGCTTTGGGAGCTTCGGAGTGGAATTGCTGGGTCGGGGGAGGGATGCATTTGCTTGGCTTTAGGAGATTCTGCCAAATTCTTTCCCCATGGTATCTGATATCCATTCACATTCCTGCCAACCGTGTTCCCCTTGTTCCACATTCTCACCAGCTCTGAATTTTCATCTGACTCATTTTAGCTATGTGTGTGTGTCTGTGTCTGTGTGCATTGCACTGGGGTTTGCTCTGGGCTTTGCATTAAATCTACAGTGCCTTGAAGAGCAAATAGCACTCTTCCTCCACGTCACCCCCAAGCCAGCTCCGTGTGAGAAGCAGCCTGGAATAATGAAAGGGCTCCAACCTTGGAGGCAAAGCTGCTGGCTCTGCTTAGCTGTGGACCGTGACCTGTCCAGGCCTTGGTTTGCTCATCTGTGTGAGGGGCTCAGCACCCCTGTCCTCCTTCTGGGGATGCAGCTGTGTCTGTCTTGCAGATGGCTCAGCTCAGGGGCGGACCCCACACTTCAGATGCCTGGGCCCTCCAGGGAAGCCAAAACAGGGGCACAGCCAAATGCGGGCTCTGGAAGAGGCATAGACAGCTTCCAACTCGAGGATGGCAGGTAATGAACGTGGACAAACAGAAGTCGGAGGAAGGGTTCCAAGTCCAGGGGGGAGCCTGGCACAGAGGGCCTGGGGCACGGAGTGAATGAATGAATGCAAACAGGTGGGGCAAGATCCACAAGGGCCGCACGTGCCCCGTTGATATGTGGCACGGTCCCCCTGGGTTGCCAGGAAAGACCAGTCCCTGGAGAAGGAGGATATCAATGCTTGGTCAAGTAGAGGGGTGGCAAGAAAGAGAAAGGCCCCAATAAAGCAGACCGACAATGGTGGCTGCAGGAATGGGCTCAGGCAGGGGAGCGAGGGCGAGGGTGACGCCCGGACCAGACAGTGATTCACTCAGCTGCCGTGGATGGGAACCAATTGACAACAGCTACCGAGGACTGAGGGACCACAGGAGACTCTGAGAGGGGGTGAGGTGGGATGATCCCAGGGGCCCATCTGTGGAAGGCCCCAGAGTGTCCCCAACTGACTTCCACCATTTGAACCTGCTTCCTTAGGGAGCCGAAGAGCCTATTCCAGCTCCGCGGGATCCTGACAAGGTGAAAATTGGGGTGGGGCAGGACGTGATCTCTCTACTCAGTCCAGGATGTTCGTACCAGGCGCTGTGGGGTTGGCGGTTCCGACTCAAGGGCAGCCTCATCGCCCCCTTGGGTTCTTCGCGGCAGGCCACCAGACCGTCCTTCTGAGGAAGTCTTCGGGGTCACAAGCAGCTGAATCTATTAACTGCTTGCATCATCCCAGCTCCGCCCAAGAGCCTTGGAGAGGTCTGATTCTAGAAGCAGGGCGAGACCAAGCTTTGGTGACAGAGTGGATTATGAGTCGGGTGGTGAGCCATAAGGCCAGCAGTTCTAGACCACCAGGTGCTCTGCTGAAGCGAGTTGAGGCTCTGTGTTCCGGTGCAGAATAACAGCTCCAGAAACCCAGCAGCGCTGCCCTACGCTCTCGTACAAGGTCACCGTGAGTCAGATGTTCCAGACACTGTGCCTCGGGCTCCGCCTGCAACAGCTCATCTGAGCCCCCTGGACAGACGAAAAGACACACATGTGAGAGGTCAAGTTCAAGGTCATCTGCACATCCTCGATAAGTGAGCCTGCCTGCCTGCCTGCCAAGCCTGAGCCTCTGGTCCTTCATCGCCTTGGGCAGAGTGTTCCTGCAATGTCTCTAGGGACCAGGGTGAGAGGACAAGGGGCGGCTGGATCCAGTGCCCACTGTGAGCGCTCAGTGCCTCCCCACACACACACACACAAAGCTGCCCACACCTTGTTCCCGACTGGGCACACCCAGCTGAAGGTGTACACGGCTGTGGTCTTTTCAAAGTGCGCCAGATGATGTCAACAGGAAGAGGGAAACGGTGCTCAAATTAGACACAATGTTCTTGAAGCCTCTGGATCCCTCCCAAATTGCAAAGTCCCTTCTGCAGGTTTTGTGCTGAGGGAACAAGGGCAACAGCAATCGGCCATACAAGTCCCCAGACTGCCAGCTTGTGGAACAATTCTGTGTCCACTATCTCCGAGCCACAGCCTCCGGGTCAGGGCCGGCTTCATCCACCGCTCACTGGACGTGGGCTCTGTGCTCAACAGGGCCTTGGAGGTGAGGAAAGCCCAGTCTGAACCACCCCATGCTCACGGCGGGTCCATCTTGTTGCTCTAACCCTTCGTTCCACGTCACCGCCTCCCCGGAGCAATGCTTAGGGGAGGAGCAGGGACCCAGCAGGTTTCCCACCGGTGCAGATGGTCTTCTTGTCTTTCTCCTCTGGGGTGACGGGTGAGTTCAAATCACCAGACCTCTAGTTAGCAGCTGAGTGCTTCAACACTATCCCTCCGAGGCTCCGTGACCTTCTTGCAGATGAAATCATACACATTCTTCCCCGTCTGGCTTCTTTTGCTCAACACTGTGTCTGTGAAGTGTATCCAGGCTATTTCTGATGTGTATCCATTTATTCGCTCTCGTTGCCACACGGCATTCCATTGTATAATCATACCACAGTTTAGGCAATCTACTGTTGATGGACAATTGGGCAGCTTCCAGTTGGAAAGGCTTACAAATAAAGCCGCTGCATTCTTCTACAACCTCAGTGGTTCTCAATCTGTGGGTCGCGACCCCTGGGGGGGGAGGTGTCAAACGACCCTTTCACAGGGGTCGCCCGATTCATAACAGTGGCAAAATGAGGGAGATGAAGTAGCAACAAAAATAATGTGATGGTTGGGGGGGGGGGGTGCCCACCCTAGGAGGAGCTGTATGAAAGGGTTGCGGCCTGAGGAAGGTTGAGGCCCAACGAGCTAAGTGGATTTGGGTGGACACAGGCACTCAATTTCTGTTGAGCGTCTACTCGGAAGTGAATCACAATCACTGGATCAATAGACAGCCAGATTGCAAACATAACAAAACGCTCGCGGCCATCAAGCCGAGGCGGACTCACAGTGTCCCTCTAGGACAAGGAAGAACTGGGAGTTTCCAATGCAGGAACTGTTCTCCAAGAGCCCCTGGTGGTTTTGACCTGCTGACCTTGCAAATCCCAGCCAGCCCCTAAGCACTGCAGCTCCAGGGCTCTTTAGAGCTTCTGCTTGTCAGAGCAAGTTGAGGCAGATCCACTCTCCCGCAAAGCCACACTCGACCCAGACGAGCTGCCGGCCTCGAGTTAATTCCCACTCACAGTAACGCCAAAGGGCGGGTGGGACTGCCCGGTGGGGTCTCCAAGGCAGTGAATCTTGGCAGAAGAAGATTTCTGTGCGTGACTGGGGCCTCAAACCGCTGGCGTCTGGTGAGCCGCTGAGCTGAGCTCAAATGCCCCATCTGCCTCTGCCTCACTTCCTTGACCTCCGCTGAGCCCTGGCCTCACACTGATTCCTCCCCCTCTGTCCCCGCCCACAGTGACGCCTGACTTCCTGCCAGACCAGGAGTGCAGGTGCCTGGGGGCGAGGAGGGGTGGGATAAGTGACCCCGCTCTCTTGCTCCTGGTGAGGTCTCTCCTCTGTGGGACCTTCCTTGCTGCCCCACCCCTGCTCCGTTTCTTTCCTTTAACATCAGGGATGGGGAACGTCTGGGGAGGGCCACAGGAGACCTGGGAAAGCGTCAGGACCAGCTCCCATCCCATGCCTCCCCCAAGAGGAGCAGTTCTAGCCACCATCGTTTTTTTGTTGTTGTTTGTTTGTTTGTTTTAATTTCATTGGGGCAAAGCAAATGAATTTTGTTTTCTTTTTGTGTTTTTTGGCATCACTGCCCTTAGGTGGTGGGAGTAGGAGACCCAGCCTTTGCTCCGTGGAGCTGGAATTGAACCTCCGTCTCAGTGTTCCGCAGTCCCATGCACAACCACTACGCCACCGGGGCTCGCCACCATCGTTTTTTAAAAAGCCCAAACTCACTGCCAGCGAGTCCACTGGCAGCTCAGGGTGACCGGGCGTGCAGGACAGAGGAGAAACACCCCTGTGTGGTTCTGGGGCAGTCACTCTTGACGGGAACAGAGCCCCTGGGCCATCACACCGGGGAGTTAATCAAATGTTTGACCAGCGTGGCCTGTCAATGATGTGACACGTATGCACGTGCCCCTGGCTGGCACAAAGGCTCCCCGCCCTGCTGTACCCACCTCCCCATGGAGTCTGTCCCCATCCGCAGCCACCCTGTGGGGCAGACCAGAGCTGCTTCTTCTGGTGGCAGAGCAGTGACTCGAGGGGCTGCTAACCACAAGGTCAGTAGTTTGAAACCACCCGGCGCTCCTCGGGAGAAAGAAAGACGGGGTTTTCTACTCCCACAAAGAGTTACAGTCGCAGAAACCCACAGCGGGAGCTCCTCTGCCTGTGCTGTGCGTCAGGGCTTCTGAGGCTGAACTCTGCACCGAGTCGACTGCCAGGCCTTTCTCCCCCAGCACGGCCGGACTCTTGTTAGCAGCTGCGCGCTGGCCCCTGTGCTGCTGGAGGTCCTCCGGAGAAGAGGGGTGTCCACACTGGTGCCTCGCCAGCATCCAGCCCACGAATCCCCTTCAAGGGCACCACGCGTCCCGATAACGGCCTTGTGATCCAAGCAGTCCGTCCATCAGACGTGGCCGGCCATTGTCAAGGCTCTCGGTCTCCTTCAGTCCGTGGCACGTCCTCATTCCTCATGCTGGAAGATGACAGGCCCGTTCCGGCGTGGCTCTGCCTGGTGGGATGCGTTGGGGGTAGGGACACGGCAGAACTGCCGCCCAATTCTGCTCACGCAGGTTCATCCGCGCCGGTCCTGGGACGCCGGCTCCTCCCCGTGGGTCACCACGGCGTCTGCCTGATTTCTCCATTGTACACTTAATAAGGGCGTACAAGGGACTGCCTGAGGCATAAGCAATCCGTACATATTTTGTGGGCAGGGGGATCAGCGACACAATCAGCATCCCGCTCCTCATCGGAATTTGGCCCTACGGTTTCATCGTCCATCGGGCTTCCTGCCTGAATCCGTTATTTGCCTGATGGCTGCAAAAGAGTGGCTCTCCGATGCCATTCGTCAGCTCGCAGGGTCCCCGAAGGAAGAGAGTTCACGTCTCCCCGCTTATTCATTCGTGTATTAATATTAATAAGGGCTCGTCGGTTCCATCATCGTTTGTTTGCACGCTCCACTCGCCCCACATCGGAGAGCTCCTTCAGGCGGGCCCTGGTGTCTGTGTGGCACATGCCCATCACCCCCCGCATGCCCTCATGCTGGACCAGCCAGCCCCACGGAGCTTGCCTCGGGGCAGGGCTGGACAGTGCGGGGCAGAGCCGGCACCTCAATGGGTTCAGATTCCGTCCCTGCTGTGGATTCGGTGCGGAGGGTCCCGGCCGGATCGTCAGCTCTGCGTGCCCTTCCGACCGTTCGTCACACTTGCTTTCCGTCGTTGTCAGTGAGCGGTTGAGTCTTGGCCCGCTCCGGGGTGGCACACACTTCTGTACCGAAAACCACGAGTCCGCGCCAACGGCTGTTGCCTACCCACCCCTGCGCGCCTCCTTGCAGCTGCGCCCCTTCCCACGAGGTGCCCACCTTGCCCACGGGCGGACACGCTTGACCCCCATCACCCTCCGGGCGTTTACGCATTGCCGCCCCGCCCTGTGCGGAACCATTCTCCGGACCCCGCTGGCCACCTCCTTGCTGGCCCCGGTTCACACTCCCGACCACCTTTAACGAGCATCGTGCAAGAGAAATGGGCCTAATAACTCCGGGCCGAGTTACATTATTCATTAAAGAAGGGAGGAGGGCAGCCGTTTGGGTGATAGCGACTCCGAGGGCAAGGTTCTGGCCCGCGGAATGGGACCCAAAGCATGGGGTCTTCCTCGGAGAGCAGTGGACCTCTACCTTCCTGATGACGCCACCCTTTCATGCAGTTCCTCATGTGGCGGTGACCCACGGTCATCAATTATTTTCATTGCTACGCCATCACTGTCATTCTGCTACTGTTAGGAGTCGGCGCAACCCCTGTGAAAAGGTCGTTGGACCCCAAAGGTTGAGAACCGCTGCTGTAAAGTAAGGTGACCAGACGTCCGGCTTTTTAACAATGTGCCCCACGTCCCGCGGCGTTTTAAAATTAGATAAATATATTACAATACTGTTTTTGCGTTCTATGAACATTTTTGTTGCTCCATATAGACCACATTTTTAATCAAGGAACCACCAGCTCCCACCCCCCGGCCGATGGTGTCCCACTTAAAATCTGGTCACTTTATGAAAAAGACACCCTAAAGCTAGGATTGTGGGAATCGTCTCAGCTGGCCCTTGGTGCAGGCATGACCACTCAGCAGCCTGCCTGCTTCCCTCCACACTTAAGCAGGGCTGGGCCTTGGTGCAGCCCTCAGCCTCCCCAAGACCCTGAACCCTGCCAGGTCAGGCATGATAGTAGGGACCCGGTCCTCCCTGAGCCGGCCAGGGGCACATCTAGACAGGCCTGTCCAAGAGGTCATGTTGGAAATGGGAAGCTTCATGGTGGACAAAGAAGCCTCTAGCGGAGGACAAACTCCTCATTCCGATCTCCCCCCCCCCCCCCCACCACCCCTCCTGTGCACTCAAGTGACACTTGACAAGCCCATGCCCCTTAAGGGACTGACTTCCTTCCTCGAGACCACCAGACAGATGTGAAGGGCCTGCTGCTGCCATCACCAGGGTCCCAGCATCCTCCCCACCCCATCAAGGACAGTCCCCTGCCTGAAGCCTGCCACCACGATTCAGCCACTGCTGGGCGGCCAGGCTGATGCTATGGGGGCCCACAGTGTAAGGACTCAGGAACTGGAAGATATTTGGAAGGATGCCAGTTTTTGCTCCCCAGGGCGTGGGGGGTGTCAAGCTAGGACCCAGGACACCCTGGGTACTGGCAATAGGGAAGGCAAGGAAAAATGGAACCCCAGTGGAAAGGGCCCCCAGGAAGGCAGGCCAGGTGTGGGAGAGGCTTTTCAGGCGCCACATGGGTTGAGGGGTCATGTAAGGCAAAGATCTGTACAACTACGAATGTCAAATTAGGTCGAAGATCTCGGAAGTGGCCCTGAGACTTGAGCTTCATTGTCTGACTGGGACACCCGTTTCTTCCCTCAGCCCTACCCTCACCAAGAGGGTCCCACCTTGCTCTTCAAGTTCCTTCAGGCTTCAGCCACTCAGAGCCTATGACTCTGCTCCCCATTCACTGGATCCACACCCGGAGCCCGGCATCCTGTTTACTGTTCCCTCCCCTCTCCCCACCCCCACCCCTGTCCCTTTCCTGCCCTGGAGGGCAGGCACATCACGGGTCTTCTTTATATCTGTTTTCCTAAAATTGAAGTGCTTAATCGGATTTCTTCTTTGCATGATGGAAATGTGTGGCAGTCCAGGTTGACTAGAGAAACAAATCCATGATATCACATTTAAAAAGAGATTTATAAAAATGAGTAATCGTATATTAAGAAAACATCCAATCTCAGTCCAGATCAAGTTCTTAAGTCTACTGTTAGTCCATATGTCCAATACCAGTCCGTAAATCCCTCTTCAGACCCACACAACATGTACAATGACGTGGGTGAAGAGTCTTGTGGATCCAGTGGCAGTGGAAGCATCTTAGCACTGGCAGGGGTCTCCACATGACACCTCCAGGTCCAAGGCTCAGGCTGCCATCAGCACAATTCCATGGAGGTTGTCAACAGAAACGTCTCACGGGGAGAGAGTGCCCCGCCTCCAGGGAGGAAGACAGGAGTTCCCAGAATCCTCAGGAGAAGACCACCTCCATCCAGAGTCACTCCACCCCTTTCCAAGTTGACAGCACATTCTCTAACTCCAACAGAATGGCCACTGGACTTGCTGATAAAAATAGAACATTGGAACTTCGAGTTCACCCGGTGACTATTTCTGAAAAACAGATCTTAAAAGCCCCATGGGACATTCTAAAACCGATTGCAGTGATGATTGGACAACTCTTCATCTGACTGAACTGCTGGATTGTATGACATGTGAATCATATGCCAATAAAAATGTAAAATCAAACAAACAAGTAATCAAGCCCTATGGGACACCACAGCTTGACTCTGACGCAAATGGTAGGGAATTGTGTGTCAGAATTGTGCCCATGGAAGCAGGTGTTTGACTTGCAATCAGCGTGAGTGAATGAGCAGGTGCCCTGGCAGTATGGTGGGTACTTACAAGCTCAGTCGTTCAAAACCGCCAGGCACTCCCAGGGCGAGAGATGAGGCTTTGAGTGTCCATCAAGAGTTACAGCCCAAACACCCACAGGGGCAGTTCTGGCCTGCCCTGTAGGGGGCACTGGATGGACAGCAGGGAGGACAGAATCCCAGCAGAGAAAGGGAACAGCAGGAAGGAAGTCACAGCCTTGCTTAGTGCAAACGTGGTTTACGTGTCAATTATATGCCACTTACCCCCATTATTGCATTCTAAGCACCCCAATGATTGGATTGGTTATCCCATCTTACAGATAGGGGCACGGATGCTTAAGGAGGGGCAATAATGGTACCTGGTAAGTGAAGGTGGCTGGACTTGAACCTGTTCTGCCAGACTGGCTCCCTTCTGCGTGGGTGGACAGGGACCATGGAGGGCAGCAGCCACGTGTGTGTTTGCGTGAGATGAGAGCCCCTGGAGCCTGTGTCCAGGAGGGGGTGGATCGGGGGCAGGCAGGAAGGAGGGAGTGGTGGCGGGTCGGAGATGTGCCCTCCAGAAAGAAGGAAGTAGCAGAATCCAGTGAGACTCTCCACTCGCTGGGAGCTTGTCCTAGAAGAGTTTGACAACTCTCCCCTTGAAGGCACAATGGTGACGGAGATCAATCCGAGGCAGACTATGTTAAACAAATTTCTTCAGGGGCTGCCAGGTACGGGGACGTGAGCTAGGTGCTGGGGACCCTGGGAGGAATCAGACATGAGTCTTACTCTGGGAGCCTGCACACATCAGCAGAGGGTGACAGGAACCTCAGAAGGCCGGCCAGAGAGTCATGTGTGTTCGGGAGAGGGAGCAATCCTGTCTGGTCAAGGGGAAAGCTGCACCTTGGCAAAAGGCAGACCGGAAGAAGGTCTCATGCGTGTACTTGAAAATGGAGTTGCCCCCTCGGCAGTGGTCAGTGGGCCTCGGCTCTGAGCAGCTCGAGCGAGGCACTGACCTTCACAATGGTAGCTGGGCAAGGTTTCCTGCCCTTGGTAGTTGGCAAAGAGTGTCCTGTAGGACATTATCTGACCCGGAGCAGATCTTCAGGAAGCTGAAAACGCTGCCCTTGTGTCCCCTGAAGGTTTCCGGTTCATCTCTGTAGAGTCAACTGAGGAGCTAGAGACCCCAGAAAAGCAAGATATGGCCCAGGCAGGGCCAGAGGGAGACACTTACTTAGGGGTCCTCGAGCATGGGTGACTGGGAGGCCATGCATCGGTCTGCGAGCTGCAAGATCAGCAGATCCAAGCCGCCAGTCCATCTGCAGGGGAAAAGGGGGGGGATTCTTCTCCCATAAAGAGAAACCCACAGAGCCGCGATTCTCAACCTGTGGGTCAAGACCCCTTTGGGGGGTCCAACGACCCTTTCACAAGGGTCTCCTGATTCACCGCAGTAGCAAAATGACAGTGATGAAGTAGTAAAGAAAATCGTTTTCTGTGGGGGGGGGGGGGGGGGTCACCACAAGAGGAGCTGGATGAGGGCACGAGGACGGTCGAGAGGCGCTGACCGTCTACAAACGGTTCTGCTCTGTCCTACAGGGTCCTGCTGGGCTGGCAGAGCCTGGTGCCAGGGTGGCTGGTTCTTCCAGAGGACGTTGGTGGCTAAGCACACGCTCAGCCGCTCCAACGCACCAGGAGCTCTGTGGGAGAAGGCTGGCGCCGTCCACCTCCATAAAGGGGCAGTCTCAGAGGGCCCAGGTGGGCCTGTTGCGCGAGTCAGGGTCCATGCCAGGGCAGGGGCTTGTGCCTGGGTGGTTATGGCTCAGTGCTAATCGGAAGTTTGGAGGTTTCAGCTCGGCCGGAGGCATCTCTGAAGAAAGCCCTGTGTCTGCTTCCAGCCAGCCAGCCACCGATAGCCCAGGGAGGCCAGCTCTAGTCCGGCATACCAGGGATCACTGGGAGGGGGTGGACTGGAGAGTATCTGGCACCCCCTAGGAGGTCCATTCCAACGACATTGCTCTGAACCTGTGCTTCCTAGTCTGAAAACAAAGGGCTCACAGCGGCAACAGTCACGGAGTTGGGCACCAGGGGGTTGAAGGGGCCAGGACAGGGGCCAGGCATGGGATATATGGTGCCCACACAGTGGTGGGTGCTGAGGGAGGGCAGGCTGCCTGAGAGACGTCCATGAAGCCACCCATCGCACCAGGTGGGTCTTCAGCTCTGTTTCTTATTAGAACCTTGCGGCCATCTGGGCTCAAGACCAGGGAGGCACTAGGTAGGAGGTGGGGGGAGGCAGCCACACCTGATGGAGCCAGGTGACTCACTCTGAATTCTTGATCAAAGATTAGCCCTCATTCCCTGTCCCCTCCTGGTCACACGGTGCTGATTAGTCAGGAAGGACGCATAATGGGCTTATTGTTGTTGGAGCAACAAAAATAGCTTTGGGATCAGAGGAGTGTGCAGGGGGTGGAGGGGTGAGGCCAAGCACAAAGCCTTTTTAGGAAGGCTTTTCCTTGAGGGAAGCTCAAAAGGGCAGTAGGGGTGGGCCACCTAAAGGGGAAAGAAAACCGAACCCATTGCTGTAGCGTTGACTCAGACTGGCAGTGACCCTGTGGTCAGGCTGTCTCTCCCTGGGAGCGGATTACCTCCTCTCGGTCCCACTGTGTGCCTGGACTTCCAACTGCTTAAGGGGCTGAGCTTGATCCCCCTCTGCCCCTCCCTTACTCCCTGCCCTCACATCTCCCCCCACCTCACTGCTCCCTCTGCCTGTGCCCAGAGAGGGCCCTCATTGCCTCTGCCAGGCCCCACTGCCCTTGCTCTCTGGGCACAGAGTGTGCAGGTGCCAGGGATGAACATCCTGACCCTCTTGCTCCTGACTGAGACAGTTCTGAGGTGTCCCCCCAACTCCTTGAAAGGGTGGCCATAGTCCCCTCTGTGGGACCTCTCTTTCTCCCACCTGCTTGCCCGATTCTTTTCTCACCAAGCCACTGCCATCCAGTCGATGGCAGCTCGCGGTGACACTACAGGGCAGGCGAGAATGGATCCTGAGATGACAGACCTCTGTGGAATCTGACAGCCTCAGCTTCCTCCTTTAGTAGCGGTGGGTATGAATGGCTGACCTTGACCTTGTGATTAGCAGCCCCACCCTTAGCCCACTAAGCCCCCTGGGACCCATTTGGTTCACTTTCGGAGATAGATCTTTTACGCTTCAGTTATAAGCCAGCTCGCTCATGTGCATGATGGAGCGCTGAGTCCTGACACCCTAGCCTCTCTCTCGTCTCACGGCAGCTGATGCTGGGTAGAGTTCTGTGAGCAGTGATTTCCAAAAAGGAATTATTTCTCCAACATCTCTCTGTTGGGATGCGCCCCTGGACATTGGCTGGTGCCGGAACACACTCCGGTCTTTCCCGTGGACCCTGACCTCTCTGGCCTATTGCTCCATGGTTCCCTCCGCCCCCTTACTAGCTAGCTTCCTGAGTGCACTTTCACATGAAGTCAATTGGCCTTAGGAGAACCAGCTTAAACAGTCCCCTTCTCAGGTCCAGGCTTGGAAGAAGAAGGTGCCTGGGAGAGCGCTGTCTTGGGGTCCTGGGGGAGAAGGGAGAGAAGGAAGGGCAGTGGGGAAGGGCTTCTCTCATCTTCTGCTGCCTCAGGTCAAGGTGTCTGCTCTTCCCCTTGTCCCGACGGGCATTAAGTGGGCCCTGAGCAAATGCCCATGGCGGGTATTTGGAAGAGGAACCCCTGAAGAAAATTCTAGGACGCGTTCCTCTTGAACGCATCCACGATTGCTTCTTCCAGAACCCAAGGGAGGACCACTATGGCCGGCCAGGGCATCCTCTGTACAGGTGCGCAGAGCTTAATGTACAGCAGCTGCAGAGCTTCAGTGGTGCCTTCTGAATCCTTGGCTCTCTTCCCGGGGGCCCCACTCTGAAGGATAAATTGTGTTCGAGGTGCTCGGCGACAAAGGCGAAGTGGCTGAGTGGCGGTAATGAATAGCAAGAACACGGAGTCAAGAGGGCAGGCGCACACGCAGCACCAGGATGCGCGTGCAGAGACAACAAACACAATTGCTGCGCTGGGAGGACGTGCTGCCAGCCTGAACCCGGCTCGAGAGGCCCACCTCCGGCTTCATCAGCAACCAGGAGCCCAGAAGGAGCTGCTGGGGCCGAAGAGGGCCTGCCCAGGGCTCCAGGCATCAGGCACTGCCCATTGCAGACGCCGGGGCCCAAACGCCAGTCTCCCGGACATTCTCGGGCCTTGGACTTTGTCCAGCACTTCCTGAGAACAGGTGGCCAGGATGGGGGTGCCGGATGCAGGCAGGGCTGCTGGAAAAAAGACAGGATGACCGATGACATTTGATTTCCAGATGGACAGTGAAGACTCGTTTAAGAGACGTCTGCTGCTCTGCAAGATTTGGGACATGCACGTGCTAAGGGGAAAGAGTCTTTTCAATCTGAGATGAAATCCAACCGGGGGACCTCAAGGGTACCTAAGTGACAAGAAAAGTTTGCTCTCCAGAGATAAGAGCTGTCAACACAGGGAATCCAGGACAGATAAACTCCTCAGGACCAATCACGAGAGTAGGGATACCAAAGGGTAAGAGGAAGGTGAGGGGGGGGGGGGGAAGTAAGGGGGAACCGATCACAATGATCTACATATAACCCCTTCCCAGGGGAACGAACAAGAGAAAAGTGAGTGAAAGGAGACAGCGGCTGGGGTAAGACATGAACACATTTTTATAAATTATCAAGGGTTCATGAGGGAGGGAGGCAGGACATGAGCTGATAGCAAGTAGACAATGCTTTGAAAAGGATGATGACAACGTATGTACAAATGTGCTCGACACACCACGGATGGATGGATGGATTGTGATGAGAGCCGTAGGAGACCCCAATAAAGTGATTTTTTTTGGGGGGGGGCATCACTGCTCTCCGGCGGTGGGAGTAGGAGGCCCAGCCCCACTGCTGGAATTGAACCTCCCTCCCAGTGGGCCGCAATCCCGCGCACAACCACGACGCCACCGGGGCTCAGCCCCAAGTGATTTTTTTTTTTTTTAAGAGAAGTTTGCTCTGATCATGGAGAGTTGGGGGGAGCTTTTCCTGACAGGCCCCGCCCTGGCAGCCACACTTCCCAAGGTTCCGGCTATCCAGGGTGGACCTCGAAACCGGAAGCTGTCTCCAGCTGAAGTGCAGGCCCAGGCTGAAGGCTCTGTGGGGGCTCTGCGTCCGGGCGCAAGGGCAGACTTTCAGAGAGGAAGGTGTCCCACCAAGGTCAGTCCAGGTTCAGGCCCCCCTTGCACAGCCTCAGTCTTCGAAAGACAACTTGAACCGCCTTCAGCCCCACAGCCGCTCAGGCTCTCCGGCCTTTTGTTTCCCAGCTCCACGTCGTCGTGGAGGGATGAGCGGGGATGCATCGTCTGACAGGCCAGGTAAACCTGGCCTTTCCTGTGCTGCCTCACGCATCTGTAAGGGTCAGTTTCACATTTCCTCACTACTTCTAAGATTCACCACTTCCAGGTCTGGTGGGCACCCGGCTCTCCCTGCCCCTCAGGATCCAAGTCTCTCTGCAAAGGACGGAGCACCCCGTGGGCAAGGTAAGTATGTTTCCTTGCTTACTTAGCCCATTGAGGACGGATCCCAAGTTTATCCGGTCTCTAATGTGTTAACTTGCAGAGATGGGTTCTGGATCTCCCCTACTTCCCCACCCCTTCACATCGATTTGGTTGCTTGATTCTTAACTTCTTGGTTTTAAAACAGCCGGTCTATTTTCCTGTGTTACTGTGTAGGAAACAAACTAGACGTGGCACAAAACATGGGAAACTATTCACTACAGATTCTGAAGGAAGCCCGAGCTTGCCTTGCCTCCTGGAGAGTCTGGCCTGGCCGACTGCATAAAGGGAAGGGGCAATCTGAGAATGGCAGGAAGGCCCTGAAAACAAGGCGGGTGAGGGCCAGGGACAGTGTTTAGCCTGAATTCCCCAAGAGCAAGCTCCCTGCCCCGCCTGACACACCCCATGACCCCCACTGCCCGCCTCAGTTTGTCTGCGACGCCCACCCAGTTCTCTGCTGCCAGTTCCCTGACCCCCTGGGCTTTTCCAGGGGAGACATTTCTTCCGCCCTTGCCCTTCTGACACCCCTGGAGCGCTTGCAGGGCCTGTGCTCCTGCAGGGCGATTCCTGGCATTTACACGGTTCCCTATTGCTTACAGACCTCTCCTGCTATTCTATCATGCCGCTCCCCAGCACGGAGACCCGGCCCCAGAGGGGAGCGAGCACCTGCGTCTCTCAGGCAATTACCCTTGAGAGACCAGAGGCGCACCCGTGCGCAGAGGGGTCCTGGCAAAATGTCAGGCTCCTCCAAGCAGACAGAAGCAGGCCCTGAGCCAGCTCAGCTGCGCAGGGAGGAGCCCAGGAATGAGGCCTCCCAGGCTGCAGCTCCAGCAAAGCCCTTCTCTCTCCGGTCATTAGCCACCCTGGGAGCTGCAGGCCCGGAGCCCAGCTGCCTTTCCTCGTCCCTCAGGGCCCCAGGTCAGCACCAGGCTAGACACCCAGACCCTCAGCCCCTGTGTTTCCAGCACTCCATTTCTAGGCAGGCGTCCATCTCAATCTGCTTCAAAGCTCCCTAACTGAGCATCCCAGGGCAGTCTTCAGCTTCTCTTGAAGCTTCTTCCATTTCAGTCCTTCTCCAGCGCCTGGTCCCCTCAGAAGGAAGGGGTCACCCAAGGCCTGAGTTAGCCTAGGCTGTGCATGGGTGGCCCCCACAGCCCGCGAGCGCTTGGCTACTCACCTAACGGCTGGAGGTTGGAGCATACCCAACGGCACGAGGAAGAAAGGCCAGGCAACCTGGTTCCCTAGAGACGGGCCGTTGGGTTCTGTAATGCCTGAGTCAGAACTGACTTGCGGCTGGTGGCTTTTCGACTCCCAAGACCTAGATGGAAGTCCTAGCTTTCGAGTCACTTCTTTGGCAGGACTGCCAGTGCCACTGCACAGCGAATACAAGTACATTATTACCCTGCTACTCAAAGTCTGGTCCACAGACCAGGTGCCGTATCGCCTGGGGCCACGTTCATCCCAAACCAAACCACCCACTGGGCTGATTTTGACTCAGTGACCCTTGAGGGCAGAGTGGAACTGCTTCTGGGGGTGTTGAAGACGGTACATCTGAGGGCAGTCATGCCCCCTCCCCACCCCCCGCAAAAAAAGACTGTACATCTGGGTGGAAGCAGGCCGCCTCCTCTTCCTCCTGAGAGGCAGCTCGTGGGTTTGAACCACCAATCTTGCGCTTAGCAGTCTCGCACTTAACTCACGACACCCCCAGGGCTCCTTGGAAGCCTATTAGAAAGAGGGAATCTTGGCTGTGCCCCAGGTGGCTGAATCTACATCTATTTTAAAGAGACTCTTGGGGGGTGGTGGTGGTGCACGCATTGGCTTTGAGAGTCAGTGAGGTACTTGTACTGACCACGATCCTGCTTTGGGCCACAGGGGGACGGGAGTCCGTAACTCACGAGTCTTGCCAGGTCACTAACTTCTCCTCTTTGGGTTCACCCCCTGGCCTGTCATGTTCAGGTTGAGGATGCTAGGAGTTCCGGGGGGGGGGGGGGGGGGGC